>JAUZND010007120.1:7849-57240 GCA_034780555.1 Coelogynopora nodosa
ATGACATATAAATCATAACATGACATATAAATCATAACATGACATATAAATCATAACATGACATATAAATCATAACATGACATATAAATCATAACAAGACATAACATGACATAAAAATCATAACAAGACATAACTTGACATATATATAAATCAACTTTTTTTTTGATGTCACTATGGGATTCAATTGACATCACTATTGACTCCATTTATGTACACTCTCCTACTCACGATAAAAACACAAATTCACTCCTCCCAAACTTTCATATATACATTTTAGATCACTTCTTGATTCCAAAATACACTACCGCTCTCCTCATCACAAATATTCATTAATTAATCTACGAAATACTTGAGAAATTTAGGGTCACATATTACAATTTCAAAAACTTCATCTTATAAACATCCATCAAAATTACAAACAAAGACTCACATTCACAAAGCTCCTAAATATGACATTTTTTAATTCTGCTACTGTGCACATGTTTTGTGGAAAATGATTTTCTTTGTAAATTTAACAAAAAATAGTTTCTACAACCACACTATTTAACGAAAACTATGGTAGGTCTACACAAATATAAATGTAACAGCTTGTCCACACTTCTAATCAAGCAGTTTATCCGCATCCAGAGACTCCTACAGAAAATATTCATCCACGAGGACAAAAACTATTGTTGTATCACGAGTGAAGGTACGTCCAAAATTAATGGCGCCTGCTTCTGTACTAAATCTTCGTTGTTGTAAAGATGGCTAAATAAAAGGATACCTGAAGTAAATATATCAAACCGAAATGATTAAACATTAGAAAGGATTAAGAACTAATATTTATTATTTCTGATTCTAACTTAATGGATTTGTATCATCTATTTTCCCCCTAAATGTTTGTGTGTTTTGTTTGAATTTCCTATATAACGTCAGAATGAGAAAACCATATAGAATTTGTTAATAAAAATCTCAAAATAAACCGCAGCGAAAAATCCAAACATATATGAAATATGTATATAATTAATATATGAAAATATAATGAATATATAAAGCTACAATAAAACACCAAAACTTATTTTCAAAGATTCCATGTTTAAAAATATTTATTTACATGCGACGAAATAAAATAAGGTAAACAATCAAATACTTTTAAAATTCAAACTTTTAATTAATTGAATTTTTAAAGTAATATACATTTATTTTAAGATTACTTTATAGTGTTTAATTTGTGTTATAATTGCAACAACTTAGTAAGATTTTTTTAATAAAGCCCGCTAGCGAATGATAGTGCGCCCGTAGAAAATAAGAAATGAATAAATTATTTGATCGAAGTCGGATAAAGCTCTATAAAGTTGAATCGTCATCTGAATCGTCGCTCTGAATCGTCATCGTGCGTTCTTTTTGGGAATAATTCAAACTCATGCCTTACCCTATTATTGCCGCATTCTGACAAATTCGTTCTAGATGATGTATGCAGCAGCAGCAGCAGCAGCAGCAGCAATAGTAGTCATGGTAACAATCAATGCACTGGCCTACAGCAGCGTTGGGGACCCCTTCTGAGTATTTGTCCGGTGCACGGCCTAGCGGCCCTGAGTGGCCAGCTGGGATTACTCCTCCTGCTGGCCGAGGCGCACGGGGAGAGTTCAGCCCGAGCCTCCTTCCTGGCCAGCGGGCTGCAGGCGGCGTTCATTGGTAAGCTGGAATCGTTTCCCCCCAACTTTCGATATATACGTAATAATCTCGTTGTCGTGAAATATACGTTAAGATTATTAAATCATTATCGCATTAAATAGGTTGACGAATTTGTAAAATATCAAAAGGATTAGATTTTGGCTTATTGAATTAGCCTTTTAAATTGAATCACACCTTTTAAAATGCTGTATCGGTAAGAGGAAAACCAGGTTGACCATATCGACCAATTCGATATACATAATTAAAATATTACTTATGCATAATTTTATTAATTGAAATTTTTTAATATGTGTTATAATTGGCTTGAACTAAGCAAAGCTGGAAGAAGATGTGACACATGATATGAATCATAGAGTAATTATTACTCTATGATATGAATGACATTAACCAAGTGAAACTGAAAATAGATAATACACAAGAAAGGAAAGGTTTTAATTAACGCATACTAGCCAGAAGAAAAATTAAAGAACAGATTATGGAAAATTAAGGAAAAGAAATCAAAAGATAAAGTATTATATAGGAAGAGTGATTTCTAATTTATTTCGAATAATGCCTATAAAAATGTCTTTTTGTACATCAGTGACTGAGAATAAGGGGAAATTTCCATTTTAATGAATATTTAAATTGCTCTATCATGATAACTGAAGGATATAGTGCAATATACATTTCAGTGTCCTTAAAAAGACACAATAATATGACTGATTAAATAATAAATTAAAATTTAATTATAAATTGATTAATAATCTTGATTTTAACTATTAATATTAATATTTATAGTTTAAAGAGCAAATAATTACAAGTAGGGTTTAGAGAGAGTGTGTAGTGTGTAATTCAAAAGAACCTGTCATATGTACCGTATTGGTGGTGGGATTACATTGTAAACAAACCTGTCGTCCCCATTTCAGCTGGACCACCAGCCTCCCTCGTGATTCCCCTCGGCTCTCTGACGATGCAGACGGCTGGACTCGCCTACGGCCTCTTCGCCTCCCTTGCCCTGCTGGCTGGCTTGACTACCGGCGTTGACCTGCTCCTCTCAACCGCAGGTGGCGGTGGCTACTGTCTCCCACCCTACAGCAGGACCCTCGAGGCGACAGCGGAGACGACATTCAAAGACGAGGAGTCCCCCTTCAGTGACGGACGACAGTTGCTCGAAGTTGTTCCCGACGCAACCTCGAACTCGGCGTCGTCAAAAGAGTTTGGTGCTGCTGGTGTTGTTGTTGTCGCTGACAAATCTTGTCATCAGCCGTTGCATGCGCTAAATCCAGATGCAGAGAGCTAGGAGCTTCCACAAACTTTGAAAATTTACGGGTACTATATTCTAAAAATATCTGTTATATTACACTAGAGTAGATTAGATTATATAACTGTTGTATTTATTATACAGAACTTCATATTTGTTTAAAATTTTTTATTTGTTTATATTATATCATATCATATCAGCTTATCATATCAATATAGAAATACACAATTCTTATTTTGTCATTTTTTTGAGAATTTACAAAAGGATATCATGGACAATTGTTCACATTCAACACAAAAATATATTCTTCATGGTGCCGATTTCTAAAGTTCTGTACAATATTATTGTTAAAAGTGTGTATAAAAATTATTTTCCTGGAAAATACTATATTTATTGTTTCAAATAAGAGTACTGAATTGTTCCTGATAATGATAGTATATTTTTATTCAATCAGTGTACATAAGGAAATTAATGCAATAAATAATATCATACAAAATTACTCAATCATACGATCATACGACATATTAGTAATACCCTAAATATACAATTTATATCATATTGATCTGGATTCTCTCTCTCTCTCTCTCATATGACCTGATGTGGCTAATGACAATTCAGTGTTAAGTGTAACAACGTTCAATCGGGTGTATCGTGGTTTGAATACAAACTATATTCAAACTATATATATAGCGTTATATTGTAGGCCTAATTACTCTATTTTGGAGAAATTTAGTTGTCTCATTAACATTAACATGATATTAAACAAAATATCATAAAGAAAAGAATAGTAAAAAATAATATATTATGTTTTTTAATGAAAAAGTAAAAAATATATAAATTTGCCTCAAATTAATAATATCAAACTCTATGTTTAATTTAAACTATAATGTCTCAAATAATAATATCAATAGACATATTATGTTCAACGTCTTATTTCTGTTATTTGGATCGTTCTTATCAGCTAATTTTAAACATATATTGATTGTCAATAATCTATTCTGCAGATCAAGCATATATTCATTTTATTTCGTTGATACTATATATAGTATATACTAAATACGTTCTAAAGTCAGTAAAGCCAAATTTTGTACGATAAGTTTTACTAATACGGGACGTAGCCTATATAAAATTTGTTAACATAATATACAATATTAGTATTAGTAAATGTCGGAATTAATACTTGAATATAATTTAGAAATAAAAAGAATGTTTGAAAGTTAATAGTACAGCTTAAAAGCTGAAAAAATAAGTTTAGTAATACAGGACGCCCTACATACGGGAGCATATAGAAAATGTCATCTTTATAAGTACATGGTAAAAAATTTAATCATAATAAAGCGTTTTAATAGTTATGTCGAAAGGTGTATCATATATTATAATTCAATTATTGAGTATTTATTATATTTAAAAACATATTTCAATATTTAAAATTGAATGTCAAATTTCAGAGACGCTATTACATAACAGCAAAGATATGAACTATTGGTTAAATTATAACACATTTTTATTAATTAAAATATTATATGTTGAATGCCACTATATTTAAAGTCATAAGTCATTGCATTCAAAGAATATTTTAGATTATGGGCTACATATTATTAAAATGACTTGCTCATACGGGACGGTCCACGGGACGCACATTGAAAAGGTTATAAACCAGTATAAAGCACTTCGAAAGATGTTACGAATGATGTGTAATATTATAGTATAGGATTACAAGTATTAATGAAAATAACTAAATCGTAGAAAGTATTATGGTCAAATAAGAAACATTTGTGTATCTATACTAATTTATTACAGTTTTAATACTGTTATATTGAACATCACTTATTAGAAGCAATATGATTACCAAATTCAAATAATATTAAGGTCATTACTATTCACGAAAAATACGTTACTCATACGGGAAACCATACAGGATTCATATATAGAAAGGTTATGTTCATAGATACAAGCATAAAATTGAATTTTAAAATGTGTATATCATTATTAGTTTTTTTTAATATTTATTATTTATAATCACGATTTTTTTGTATAAAATTTAGCTATATAATATTCTACTATATATTATTTTCAGTTACCTATGCCACTAAAAAAGTTTAAATTAACAGAAATAAAAACAAAGGATGATCGCGCGAGTGACAGAGACTCTTAAGTATTGAAAAAAGAGACGTTATAGAGAAAAGTTTAAAAAAATGCCATCAGATTAGCAAGAGAGAGATAAAAGGCTTTTGTTAGGGCTAAAAAACAAACAGAGCGTGAAAGATAAGTTGGAGAAAATAATGCAGAATAATACCGTGATATACAGAGAGGGTTGTGGCGTGAAACTAACAAAACAAGAAAGGAAAAAACAAGAGCAGTCCCGTAGAAGATATCACCTGGGAAGATGTCTTACTACAATCGCGATCCCAATCGACTTGTGAAAAGAAAACTATCTCGCAAAGAAAAAGAAGATGTCGTTAACGACAAGAAAGAACACTTGTAAACAAATGACTTAATACTGAAAATATAAAAATATAAAAAATATAAAAAGAAAAGATGATGCTTTATCAATAAAAAATTAAAACAATGTTTTTTCCACCATGTCTTCAATGAATATGTCCAATTAGATTTTGTTAATACATCTACAAATAATATAAAGAAACTATCAAGTCAGAAACTAATCAAAAATATACATTTATGGAAATATCGAGCAAAGATCTTTCTTGAAAGTGAAGAAATATCAACGGTTATGGCAGGTCAAAGTATTATTGATAAATCTCTGTACAATATAATTCACAAGAAGGACGACATTTCGAGAGGTAAACGTGGGCCAAAGCGAATCTTGAAATTTAAAATGAGTAATGTCTTTCAAATGTTCAAACAAAAACTTTCCCGAATTTAAACATAGCATGAAAACACTCATGAAATGGAGACTTATGCATATAATAAATAATAATTAGACAAGGTGCACAAAAAGCTAAATATATGTATATGCATCTATTACTAAATTATCAACAAGAAGTTTGTAGAAAAAACCGATGGGTTAGGGAATCTATATGATGTTAATAACGCTGAACAACTATGTGCTTTAACTCTATTTTAAAAGTGTATACAACGCTTATCTACCTGAAAATGATGTACACATGATCTCATATATTTAATTGTTTTAACTGTATTTTATATTAAATATGTAAAGTATAAATATTATATATATTATATTATATTATATTATACTAAATTATGCTAAAGTATACTATTTTGGATTTTTTTGGTATACATGATTTTTATAAATATAAATAAGTATACACGTGATAAACATTCACAGTCGTAAAGAAATATTTTTGTGATTTTTTAGTTTATTACAGTAGAACAAGTATGATAGATTTACTGGTTTTAAAATAGATATTTATATTTATGTAATGATTAGATTTAATTCCATGATGTTTAACTTAAAATACTCATACGGGACGTTTTTTATCGTCAAATAAATTGTCATAATTTGACGTAGAAGCTATTCATTTATAAGTAAAATCACTTCTGTTTTATTAGATACATAATTTTTCGAGATATAACGTAGAATAATAACTAATATATCAGTAAGATTACCCCAATGCTGAATTTGAAAGATTGTACAAAATGAAAAAAAGCGTAAAAATATATTTTTTAAATTTATTAAAATATTATTTATAATATTGAAATATCTTTATCTTGTTATTAAATTGTATCCGGACAACTAACTAATGATTATAAGTGGTATTTATACATATAAATTACACATAATGTCTTGTATATATAAAGATATGACAACAATTATCGTCATTTTACAAATTTATAATACTCATACATTAGTTATCAAGAAAAATTAACTTTGAAGATCTTTTATATGTATATATATATATATATATATATATTAATGATTTCGAAGACTTAGCCATTTGTCAGGAGACTATAGCTATAGTATAATGTATTTCTGTACGCAGTTTTTTGTTTTGTAAATTAATCAAATAAGGTACCACATATAACTGGATAATCAAAGTGAAACAAACAAAAAAAGTTACCAAATTTTATATACCTCATCGACTGCTGCTATATATAATTATAAAACAGTTTAGAATATTTTACCTGCTCTTAGCTACTTTTAAAGTTTCTTAAAATTGAAAACATCATAAGTATGCAAGGTTATTTTTATTAAAAATATGGTGCCGCTTATGGTGGAGGAAGGCGGGGGGGTTAGGGGCTCGTGCCCCTGAGGATGTAAGGCGTCTAAATTAAATTATCATTCGCGCTGTTTAGTTCCAATAATAAAAAATAAAAAAATGAAACAGTGAAATAACCATTTTCCAATTTTTCTGGATTCCTTTACGATTTAATAGTTGAAACATGGCTTATATATTTGAATATTTATTTATGACAAGTTGTTCGTTGTTTTGGTATTTCTTAATTAGTGTATATATATATGTAATTAATAAATTACTATATTTATTTACTTTCCTATTTGATAATCTTTGTATTTAAAATTATATGGGTCCAGGATTTTTATTATCACCTAGATCCCTTATACAAAAATCCAATATACATTTATACTTTAGATTGCTGTCCGCGCTTTGAATTATGAAGTGTTAAACTTAAGGTTTCCAAAATATACAATATGTATATAATATAATTCTTAAATATTAATTGACATTTTGTTCATATAAATTAATTATTAGCAAACCTACAAAACAAATGTTTAAAGAATATAAATTGTTTTTCCTAAACATTTTGATCTTTTTCCAGATATTAATTTTAAAGTACCCTAGTACATTTAGATAAAAGCTAAACTCATGTAAAATACTGAAAAATTATGAACAATAATAAATTAAAGGAAAAATTAATTCGGCTAAAGTTAATAAGAGATGATTTTGTTGTTTGTGGAATAGTGGTATAATTGTTGAAATGATAATTTTAACCAATATGTCCTTATTAAATATTAGCAAGCAACACATTTAATGTTATACGCGCATTCTTCTGTGTTTATAAATGTTATAATACGTCATATTGGCAGCAAGAAATGTTTAAACAAAGAAAATTTAGAAATTCTCAAGAATTGAAGTCTGAGGTAACTTGGTCGAAATTTTTCAATTATCTCGATTGTTGATGTGTCTTTTTAACCCTTCACTGTCATTGACTTTTATGGAGTACACTTTCCCCCATACATAAATCCATCACTCTGAAACTATTCATAATAGTTAAATACATATATTTTTTGACAACGAACAACATTTTGTATAGATTGATACTGTTGGAGGTTAGGATTGTACTACTCTGTAGTAGTAACTATTTTTTAAAAGAATATAAAATCTTATTTTTTGTGAAATCATCGTACAATATCTAACATTTGATTGGTAGATCTCCTATTGGATAACTAATGCGCTGTAAGTAGTAGCATTATAATTATTATTATAACAAAACGCGTTGACCAGGTCCATACTTTTATTTTTAATTGTTACCATGACAAATTGTTCGCAAACGGAAATACGATTAAAGTAACAGAAAAACGTTAGTGTATGAGATTTATAACATTCGTAATTGTATATATGGTAGTATTTTTTCTTAAAGTTCGATGATGTAATAAAAATGCCCTATGCGGTTTTTTGGTAAATAAATATTTATACGTAATTCATTATTATATGCTCTTTTAAAGAAAATTACTTATTACATTTTTTGTTATTTTTCAGTAAAATTTTCGCTCCAGTGTTTCTGAAGAAACATTACGAAAGCAACTAGAAATCTTGATTGAAACAATAATGTAGTTATCTAAGTTGTTATTATCGAATCTGTAATGTAGCATATTTTCTGTTTTTTGTTTATCAGGGGCGTATCAATGTACAGTACACACAGATACTCATTTGCGTACCAAAAAATAAAAATTTTGCTTAGACAAAACATACTGTTGTGTACATATCTTATATTGCGTATTTATGTTGCAGAGCAATCTGGAATAATTTTAAATCCCATATCGGTCGGACAGATCTAGTATAAATCTTAGTGTGTTCTGGCAATGTTGAAGAATGTATGTACTGTCGGTCTAGTTCTCCGCTCCAATTAATTTTGAAATTACAACGATGATACGATATTATTGCAGTATAAAATATCACCACAAAAACAACAATTTAATAAATTTACTAAAACAAAAAAACTTTCTAAATTAAAAAATGGTTTTAACCAAACAATATACATGTAAAACACGATTTAAACAAATGCTGATATAATAATTTAAAAAAAACATTTATCCTTTTTTAGAGCGCCTATTGGACTAACAATACATATAGAACAAATAATTTGGCTTTAAGTATATTGTTGAGCCGTTTTTAATATTATAAATGTTTATATTATTATGTTGTTGTTATACTGCAGCAATATCGTATCGTCTTTGTTATTTCAAAATTAATAGCAGTGGAGAATTAAAGACCAACAGTACTTACATTTTTTTTACATTTTCAGAACAAACTAATATTTATTCTAGATCTGTCTGACCAATCTAAAATCGGTCGGACCAATCTGAGATTGGTTGGCATTCTAAATCGGTCCGCAACATTTTTAACAAGAATTTCCCACAGGCAATTTTATAAATTTAGCATATTTGTGTACTGAAATTTTATGGCTGGCTGCGCCCCTGAGTTTTTGTTTTGATATCATTTTTATAGCATACTTATAACAGGCATCATATGATAAAATAATTAAATTAAAAAAATTTCACTATAGTCTTTTGACAACATTAACAAATAAGAATATATTTAAAATATATATAAATGCATTTCAATTATTGCGGGAAATTTTAACCCTTCACTAATATTTATGAAATATATTAACTTTATAGGCCCAATTTTTCTTATTGGGACTTTAAAGTGTAGAAAAGTACATTGTTAACATACAGGCTAAACTTTCAAACGTTTCTATTTTGCTTTTAATTAGTGAAGTAAGTTATTTGAACAATTTGGATATTTTTTTATTTTTCAAAATATGATAATTCGGAATTGGTTGTATGTTTTTAGAAATAATAAAAATTAACTTTTCGGCAAAGAAAAAACTAATTATGCAAAATAATTTTTAAAAGTGTTCACACTATTATTATTATTTTATTTATTTGTTATCTATACTTTTTCTATACTAATTATGCTCACTACGATTTTTCGATTTTAGATCCAGCTGCTATGTTCTGCACTAGCGATTATTGCTAAATGTATTACATTGCTCAATCCAAATTTAATATACCCTAGCATTTGTTTTTTTGAAATTTCATTTAATATGATTTAGTAACAACCCTTTTTAGAAAAGCTCACGAGACATTTAAGTATTACAAGAACCAGTTTTTCCGTTATACAAATAATAACAACATAACTGAATATATACCTTGTTACGTTGGCACGAATGGACCCGTGTTTATTTAATCGATTAATTAAGGGCATGAACAACGAACTAAAATAGATGTTTAAAGATATAACTGTTTAATCGTATTTTATGCAGAGAGCATGGTCTTTGTTAAAATTTAATATAATTTGATATTTATTGTATGAATGTGTTATATTCTTTTCTTTCTCCATCATTCCAGGTCACTTCCATCGCGACAGCAAAATTTCCATGTCGCCGAAATTTTACCCAAGATGTTTTGGGCGCAGAACAATAATCTGTTGCTTTTCTTTCTTCTTCAGTTTTGCATCTGTGGGCGGTACAAGGAACTACCAATCTCCAGGCATCATCTTTTAGCGAGAATTTTTTTCTCATTCCATTTGATTTAGTGTAGCATAAAATAGCTCAGTTTAAAACATTAGTCTCATATTAAGTCGTTATAGTGAAATCTACTATATGGATTTATATTAATATTTATTCAAAGAAATCTGAAGTTAGCAGTCATTTTATTATACACATGACACTTATTATTCAGAAAAATTGTAATTGAACAATAAATTGTATTTCATGATACAACTGTATATTTTTTACTTATTATTTTACTTCACTCTCATTGGTGTTTATGCTAATATACTCCCATTTATATATAAACTAGGATTGTTATTATGTTATTATTTACATTTTAATTTCTCTATGTATATTTTTGTGTTCAAGTATATTTAGAAATGTTTATAGTGAATTCATTAACCTTTATAATAAATTAATTAACATTTATAGTGAATTGATTAACGTTTATTATAGTGAATTGATTAACGTTTATAGTGAATTTGTAAACCTTTACAACATATTTGTGATCATCATATTTTGTTCTGTTGATGAAGAGAAATTTGTGTTCTGTTTTAATATAGAGTAAATTTTCACAAATTTTTAGAAAAATAAGATATTTCAGTAGTATACGTTTATATTGATTAATTATTTTGAATTTGTATGTGTTTTTGTAGTAGGTACTTCTGACAGAAAACATTTATGGTGTATAGCTAACTAATGTAATACTACATAATCAATAGCAAGCTTTACATATTATTATACAAATTTTTCCAATTTTTTAGTTATATGGTAAAAATTATAAATCGTTAATTTATTTAAAGTACAAATCCTAATATCCTTATATCTATGTTAATTTGTTTGTCAATTATTGTCTCCTCGAACTATAATCTGTATTCCTTATTCTGTTATTATCCTCTATTGGTTCGTATTTTTAATTTAAAAAATAATATTATTTATTATATTAGATTTTTTATTGTTATTTATTAAAGAAATATATACAGTAGAAGTAAAGTCGTATAATTCAGTGAAATCCAATATTTTTTCAAAATTCTACTAACTCAATTATTTCTACATATTTATGGAGTAAAATTCTATTGCAGATATTTTCCAGAAATATATTGTATAATGTGATATTCCTATCATTACGAAAATTACTTTCAACATTTTATCAAAAATCATATTTAAAAATATTAATAGTGTAGCCTATATGCTACTCATTGTGAGAATTAATATAATTTAAACAATTATATTACGGTATTCTACTAATCGGATCAAATATGTGGCATACATTATACTAAATATATAATATAATAAGTATATATGAAATTGTTAAAAAATAATATAAAGTATATTTAATTCAAAACTGCGTTTTTCTTTACGATTTGCAGAACTTCACTATGGAAAACAATTCTATTACACCGATTTTGCTCTATTAAAATTTATCCGAGTTAAGTAATTTTGTTTAATATAAATATGTAAGTCAAACACATGTGTAACATTATAATAATTTTTATATATAATTATTTATATAATTAATATAAATTTTATATAATTAATATAATTATTTATACATATAATTATACATTTATATATTAATATCAAACCTAGCCAACAAATTTTTAAAATTAATGTTATTTTAATATTTATTTAATGTCAGGTATTTCGTCTTAATATTAAATTGATTTTATTGCGGAATGCGCGAACTATACAATAATTCAAGCGAAACATATCGAAAGTGATATTTTACTAAGTATAACAATAATAAAATCTTTGTTTAAATCAAAATACAACAGGTTCAAGACATCAATGAATCATATATTATTTGAAATGTATATGAATATTTCAATTTATGGATTGGAGAAGTTCTAGTATGTATTTAATCTTTGAAGAAATATGTAGCTAAATGCTCATTTAGATAATTTTGATGAAAATAAGTCAGTGTTACGATTTTATATTCAGCAATTTATAATATTACCAAGTAATTATACAACTAACATGTGTCGTACAGCAGAGATTTAATAAGATCGAAAGTGCTCTAGTACTTAAATACGTTATAAATATATTATAATAAAAGTTACATATATACTAAAATCTTTAACGGAATGGCATATAGTATAATATATCGGCGGCAACACATGACAAAGTACGACTCAGGTCTTTCGACCTTGATCGACAAAGACCTGCTTTTCATGACACCAACAAAATGACTCTGGTTTCTGTTGACTCGGTCTTTCAACCATGGTCGATATCTTAAAACACAACCCTTCGAGCACGTTCTATCACACAGCTGATAATGTTTCCTATTATTAACACTAACAAAAATGTCATCGATTATTCTAATGATTTCTATATTGTATGTACTACTGAATAAGTAGTAAATTAAGCGAGCTTTCGAACAATCCTACGAACACATTATTTGGAATACACTAAAAGTTAGTATTATAATTAAAAATTACCTATATTTATAACCTTCGATATTTTTTATAACATTATTTGTTCAGTTACAAAAATGCGGAATTATGTTTTTATTTATGCCGAATGCCATTTTAGTATTTTTCTCCTACTCCCTTTAAAAGTAAATGTGCTTAACGAGCAAATTTATGCGATTTATTATTGTATCATAATATTTTATTAATAATACTTAAGAATAGAAATTAATTATTTTATTACACTGTGCAGTATTTATAGAGTATACAGCCAGTATATATCCATTAAGTAAAAACAATGATGGTGACTATTATATATTTATATATTTGTAGAATTTTTGGTGATTATTTGTTCTATATAATCTCAATAAAGATTATTCAGCTATAACTTTTAAATAATATTGTCTCATTAATTACAACGAACACTGATATACTGACTTCACTAATATGTAACGGAAACTGTCATTCTTTTCAATTCAAATTTTCCGAGGCTATATTTTACTTAACCATATACATTATATTAGTTAATGACGTATCAAGAATTTGATTTCTTTATAATTGTAGACACATATTGCAATTATGTTTACATACCTTTAAATTCTATTTACAACGAATAATATATCTATTTTTTATTCCATGAACCCATAATTGTTTTCGGGTATAAGTTTGCCATCCTCCATTTTTAGTCGACTTTGTGTTTTTGAACATAATCCTGAGTTACAATTTCAGATATACGAGAACTCGGACATACAAGCAAATTTGTTTACCCGGAAAATACTGTATAATATGAAATATATGTTTGAAAGTTTTCACTTTATAGTGATAGTTATAGTTAACGAAAATTATAATTTATTTTATGGGTCTAATAAACAATTTACAATAAATGTAACGATCCAGTTAAAAATGTTACCATCCACAACTATAATTATCCATGTATATCGATTGCACAATGCACTCCAAATGTTAGTGATCAAATAATGATAACCAATAAATTGTAGAAAGGGAGTATATTGTATATCTTAAAAAATGATATTTCAGATAAATGGCAAATTTCATCAGTGTGTTATATAATGTGTTTTTGTCCAGTGCGCATCAACTAAAAGAAAACCATATAAAATAAGAAAACGTATATAACAAGCGTATATTTGTGCATGTGTGCATGTTTTACTATGTTGCAGGTGAAAACATAAGTTTCATTTGTATAACCACTGCAACTGAGAACGCAGTGAGACAGTCTAACTTGACATTGAACCGAAAAACGTGCATTATATATTCTCTATTATTTATTTTTATAGTTTATACATCATAATTTTAATGATGTCATTCATCATCATTAAAAATACAGGGTTCAGATGTTATATTAATAAAACGCGAACGTTTTAACCTGCATAAGCTTGTAAAATAAAAAAACAAAATCAACCTGAATCAGCTGTTATTATATCACAACGGCAAGGTACATACTTTCATCACATGCGTTTGTGAACTAAATCGTTGACCAAATCCACCACATTTTACAATTACTAATAAGTAGCATTTTCTCGGATGCACTTTCATTTCATATACGTGTAAACCTCCAATTATCAACTTTATCTGAACCGATCAAAGTCTAAGCCACAAAATCGACACCAATAAATACTCAGAACGTAATATTCCACTATCAGAATCCATGGACGCCCGACTGTAACTTACATCAACGTAAATTGGTCTCTGTTGTTACCTCTATCATTTTTAAAAAGCGCCTAAATGATTTCTGCTTGGTTCCATCTTATAGCTGTTGTCAAGTGGACTGACATATAGGCCGGCTTTTTGAAACAGGGAAACTCAAAGCGTAACTGCAGGCCCCGGTATTCTACACCTGATTCCGTGCCGCTGTCATATAGTACTATATCCGTTTTTGTGTGGGATTGGGCTTTCAGGTGATCTCGGGAAGCAGATCGGAAGAGGCTCGAGAGGTTTAAGAAATATGAAATATTTATCTGTGACTGTTGAGGTTACTTTGATGGCCGCCGGCGGTGTTGAAGGGGTTACCCCGCGTCATCAGCCCAAGAAGGAGGAGAATGTCGATAGCGATGGCCCGGTTGTTATCCTGGGAAGGGAGCTCTCTGTTGTCACATCTGAGGGTCTTGGTCATGCGCATGTTGCCACAGGTCAGTAAAGCTCACACTGCACACTGCAGCAGGGTTCATCTATAAAATCACAAATGATATAGTATTCTTATTATAATGTCCTGAGTTTCCGTCCTGCCATAATACGGCACCATCAGTATAATCGAAGTAAACAATCAATATTTTAGAATGTATGATCCTTTCAGGGTGAGTTGATGCGGCCTGAGCTTGATCGTATAACTTTATTTTATTATACATGTTCGTTATTTATTAAAGTTTGTTTGTTTTGTCTATTTAGTTACAAAATTAATTTTTAAATTATAAAATTAATAATAATAAGTATAAATATTAGAAAAATAGGAATGACTTTTGTTCGCATGATCGTGGCGGGGTTGGTTCTAGAATGCATTATAGATATATACTTATATATAAATTAAATATTATTTGTTATTTTTATTTTATTAATTATTTATATCCTCATATCAATATATTATAACTAGGTTAATATAATAAACGTTTAAACTGTACCACATGCACAACCATAATTCATTAACTTCATGAATTATGTGAGAAAATATCGACGTGTCTAAATTAAATTAAATTAAATGATTAAATTCGAATAAAGACGTGGAAATATTTTTTTACATATATACTTTCTGTATTAAATTTCAAAACAATTTATTTATATTGATATTTTTAAGAATTTACATTGAACTCCTAAACATTTGCCTTTTATTGTTTAAAATAGCTATTGGAAAATGTACAAATTAGCTCAAGTTACTTTAATTAATATTTTGTATAGAATAATTTATTTAATAATGGTGATGTTATGATATATAGTGGTTAAATATTTAGAACCTATCTTTTATTTCAACACTTCTTTTTGTAAATATTTTTGTCACAATGCACAATTTTTACACCTATTAATTTATATTTATATTAACATTATTATTTAATAATTTGTTTAGCTTATTCATGTTAAAATTGTTTTGTATTCATATTATTTAGTTATTTATTTACGCATAACAATTATAATAAAATATATCCAACCAGTTAACTACTATAGTGAAGTAAATTTAATATATGAATTTATGAAACATTCAGGTAGAATTTTTGTTTAATAAATTTATAATCGTTTATACTACGTCTGAACCCAAAACAGATCCCGATTCTTGCCAACATAGTTTCCTGAAATCGCTGTCCATAACCCCGGTACTTGAAGGGATCGAGTGGGGAGTGGATATTGTCTACACAAACCCCCAGCTAGGCAGGAGCATTCTTCGCAACAAGACCAAACCACCTCCTGCCACCACTACAGCAGTCGCCACCGCTCCGGAAATAAGTGAACCCTCGAGTTGTACCACCGCTGCTGCACCGGCCGGTGAAAGACGCAGCAGAGGCTCCCGTCGGAGAACACGACCACGGCACCAGAAGTTGCAGGTTCACTTTGCGGAGAACACATCGACTGGCCGAAAAATTGCCGACGACAACCGCGACGACAGAGAGTTGACCTGGACTGCTCCACGACCGGTTTCTCCACCACCGCCCCTGTTGACAGCAGCTGTTATTCCACCTCCTGCCCGGATGAGTTCCCATCACGAGATCGACATGTTGTCGGTTCTCAGAGGGGTGTCCACGAAGATGGAGAAGTCACTCTTCTCCAAAGTGGACCTTGGCTTTGGCCTACTCTCTCGGTGACGTTCATAGAAGAGTGGATAACGTATTCTTTACTTTGCTCAGAGACTGTATATTATTGCACATAGGACGCTGTACTCCATGATTTTTCTGGAATCAATTATCCAATATTTTTGTTATGGATAAACATACACACCCTAAGACAATCGTCCACTTGTTGATTAACATTAGAAAATATGTCAAATCTGACTTTATTACGACCGTCTAGATTGATTGAAAAAAACAACCAGATATTAAACATATCTGTACAGTATTCATAGAAGCTTTATTTTTTGTGCACAATTAAAAAATGCTTTTGTTGGCTAATTTCCCAAATATTTATTAATTTAACACAAATCAGTGCAGCGTCGCGGTTATGACAAAAATGTTTTTGAAAAATACATTAAAAAATCAATGTTTGTACATTCTTTGAACTTGTACTTCAGGTGTATTATTGGATTTTTGTGTATTTAAAAAAAACTTTTGCAACACTTAAGGCATCAAAAAGAGCACTTTCATTTAGAATTTCCTTATTAAAAGAAAATTAAATGACTTTTTATTACGTTTTTATGCAGGTTCTTCTCAAGAAATTCAGGGCAGAAAGTTTTCCATTCAAAAGTAAATTTTTCGATAAAGTATGTCACTGTGAAATAGATAAAGCACGTAAGAAAAAACAGTTATACTAAAATTACGCTGACAATGTATAACCATCTTGAGACGGGCTTTGTACTACTATGCTTTGTAAATGATGCTCAGATTTTAAGAGTAGAAGTTCCAATGTTCTTTATGTTCCAAATTCTAAAAATTCATATTCTACCTAAACTCTATCTTTTTATATTCTTTCCATTTTGCGTTCTTTATATTATGTATTCTATCGACAAAAGCACCCAAAATCACACTAGACTTTTTTCGTGTAAATATCTGTGACAACAAAATAGTATTTTTGTTTTGTTCATTGGATTCAATATTGGTCAATATTTTCTATAACCGCCATTTTTCTAATTTTTATACCTGTATGCTGTTTTAGCCATAACAATCTTTCCGTTGTTTATTTTTTATATTATGAAAGTTTTATGATTAACTATATATTACACTCTATATTGAATGTACCGAAAGGAATCTTTTGTGAAAAATAAAACAAAATAAAACAAAGGCTTCGGTAAATTTGTTATTTTTAATTTTAAAGGATTTTAAAGGATTTAATGTTTGAGAAAATGAATATTAAAAAAAACACTTCCTTGGAGTGCATCCAAAATAATACAATATGATATTTTGTAGCAAAAATAATAATAATTTTTTCAAGCGAAATTATAATAATTTATTTGATTAAAATCACAAAATATAATTAATCAAATATATAAAATACGATTGAAAAAAAATATTTGTATAGAAAAAATAAATCATTCAATTTTACAATATCGATAGTGGTTATAATAACATCAATCAATTAACTAATTAATCAAGTTTCTTATTATAATTGGTTATATAAGCACTCGTTAAAACATCATTAAATTCACTTTTAATAACATGAGAATCAATCGTTAAATGTTATCAACTTATCTTATAGTATAGTTAGTAGTCTGACTTAAAAGAGTTTCTACACTTACAATAGTGGTTAATTTTTTATTATTTTTTTATATGGCTTTATAATTCTCACAACATTTCGCTGACAATTTACAATTTGGGCATTCTGAACAAACTCAGAAGAGTTGCTAAACACTGGACAGACAGCTGTCTGCCAGGGAGAGATAAGGTACACTGCTGGGATTCGAACCCGCTACCTTCACACTTAGTCACCAGCGCCTTAACCGACTGGGCTATCTCACCCCCCTAAATATTTAATTACTGTAAATAAAATTATTAACATCTGCAATTCTTGCTATTTTAATTCTATAGAATTAAATTACGGAAAGAACAAACTGAAAGTGATAATTGTATGCTCATACAATTATCACTTTCAGTTTGTTCTTTCCGTAATGCTCTTATTGAAGCATTTATTTAGCTATTTTATTTTACTCTTTATCTCAACATATTTGTTCATAATTTAAAGTTAAACCTATAACACCCTATATAATATACAGTCAATTTTGTTTATTTAGTAAACTTTAAAAAAAATACAATCAACCAGATGCTTGAAATCCGCTTCTTTGGTTACTAAATTGTTCTAAAGCTTATTTTATATCAATTTCAATATTTATATTGATAACTCAATATTTTGCTCATCTTGTGATTGCCACACATCGGTTAATATAGAATATCCTTGGTTGCTTTATTTATGCATTAATTCTTTAACTAAATCAATTCAAGACAGTACAAACTGAAATCTTCAAAGAATGTATCCTTTAAGATTGTGAGTGACACGGTAAATCGAATAGGTACTATACCATTATATACAATTATACCATGGATACTTTACAAGATAAATTGATAACATTTAATTATTCTAGTGTTATTGAAAGTATATTTCATGTTGTTTTAACGAGTGATTATGTAATCAATCATAAAATAGAACATTCATAATTAGTTAATTGATTAATGTTAATATTACAACCATAGATATTTATAACTACTGTACAACAGTATATTGTTATTTAAACAATATAGATATCTATGGTTACGGCTATCGATATTGTTTATTGTATGTTTAATTTTTTCTATTCATCTTATTATTTCAAATAATGAATTATAAAATATATAATTTATTACAATTTGGGACTTTAAACAATTACATAATAATTGTAATTTCACTTTAAAAACGAAAACATTGTCACATTATTTTATTTTATAAAATGCATTCTACAAAAAAAAATTAAAATTTGTAACGTTTATTCACAGTGAATTAATTTATATAAATTTATACAATGTGTATATATATAACATATCGATTAAGTAAGTATTTTGATTGTTTACCAATTATTTCTAATACAGAAATACATAGTGTTGCCATAGCTGCTAATGAAATCATATTGCAGGAAGTCAAAAATATCGCAGGTAAATAGAATATACTTTTATACGGTAAAAATTAATTAATTTTTACACAAAAAAATGGTATAACTATATAATAAAGGTATTAGTCATTAAAATAATTTGTCAATAATTCATATTATAAGTTAAGTTATTATTTCGCCTAATATTGATTATAAGAAACACGTATTTGGTAAAGTACAGGGTGGCCCAAAATAAGCACAACCGTTTTATTTAATTTTTTATTATTTTGATAATTTTAAAATATTTTATATTTGTAAATGATGTATATATGCTGTAAGTTGTGGTTCATGTAAGATGGCGCTCTGCTTCATTTCGGCAACATCGTACGCGATTTTCTTGACGAAAATGCACTAGCGGGATCGATCTGTTGACGTGGGATAATTGATTGGGCACCTCGATTGCCGGACCTGCTTCCAATTGATTTTTTCATATGGGGTGCTTTCAAAGATATGAGTTTATTCCTCCAACTCAACAATATTGAATAATTTGAAAGCAGCAGTGACCCCTGAACTTGCAGTGGTAGACTATAACAAAGAGTTATGTGGAAAAGTCTGTGAAAGTGTCCTTGCAGCAGAATATTATTGTAATGGATTGTAATTCGAACACTTAGTGTAACTTCATGAAGTAGCTAGGTACCCCTTTTTACACTTATTCAGGTTGTACATTTAATTAACTGATTACAAATAATACTATGTATCTGGAAATTAAACTGTCATTCATATTTCGGACCACCCTGTATAACATGAACATACACATAATAATAATATACTTTTCGTTGTTAATTTTATGTATTTTCTTGTTAATAGAATCTCTTCTTCTTAGGGATAATCGGCTACTTAGCAATACGGTCCCTTCTAGATGACTTTTGCCGACGAAAAGGCCACCGGCTATTAGACGGTTTGTGGCCACTCTAAATGACAGGCTAAGGCTCCGCGCTACAAAACCGTCTATTAGACAGCGCCATTAGCCGATGGACAAAAAAATCGTACTATACTACTTATACTTTTATAAGTAGTACTAACAGTGAAAACATAAATAATAAAAAGACAAAATATTAAAAAATAGGAAAATAAACATATTTAATGTGTAAATAGATTTATAATTTCGTACAAATTAAAATATGTAATAATGTTATTAATTACATATAAAACATCCGCTATTATGTAATAAGCTAATGTAATACTAATCAGCTAATGTAATCCGTAAGGTAATCAGAAAGAAAGCAGTAATAAGAAATCAGTAATGTAATCACCTATACTGTTTAATATACAGTATAGTCAGTTTGAGTCATTATTCAGTTCAACATTCACAATTCAGTCAGAGTATGTGCCACTACTACAGTAATATTACTTTCAATTAGTATTTTCTGCTTTTGTCGTTTGTCTAGTATTCTTCTATGTTGGCGTCCGCCATCCATGGCGGACCAAAACGTTCAGTGTGGAAATCTCTAAGATTTACTATTTAAACGAGGTCTGCAAGGTATACCTCGTTTACCTCGAGGTCTGCAAGGTTTAACTTGAGGTCTGCCAGGTTTACCTCGAGGTATGCAAGGTATATTTGTACCTCGTTTAAATTGTAATTCTTAGAGATTTTCGCACTGAACCCTTTGGTCCGCCATAGCCATACCGGTCCACACTGTTCTTTAGAAATGAAGTAAGTTTAATTTCGACCTCCCCTCGGTGAATTTTGGAAAGAGGAAAAATGTGGAAGCTGAAAATAGATCAAGTTAATAGCATTTATAACTTTACTAGAAAATTCAATAAATAGAAAGATGGTGTTACTTGCATAGGATGTTAAATTAGATGAACAAGTAATTAAATCAGAGAAACACAAACGCTTTAAAAAAATAAATTTAGAAGTAGCCTTGTCAGTTTCGTAATGTAATATATTACAACAATAAATTGGCTATTATATTCTAATAATTAAATTGTAATAATAACAACCAAATCATACAATAAAAAGCAACCATAACTAGTATATATGAACAATTGTGAACAATTGAACTAAGTCTAGTTCAATGGGTCTACCATGGACTAAAATTTTACTAATTAATAAATATTAATATAATTACTTACTTTATTAATAAAATTTTACTCGACGGAGTATTTATAAATAATATCATAATTGAAGAACACTATTTCAGATTTTTACCAACTGCACGATCGCCCTACCCCTTGGACTGAAAGCAGAGACAATACCGCGCCCTTTTAAAAGTCATATTTCAAAGGACAAGTGTAGTTTGGTGGTATTGTCTTTGCCTTCAGTCCAGAAGGCAATGCCAAGCCCGTACTTTTGGCATTAGTAAACTGATTGTGCTGCCATATTGAGTCTATCATATTGTTGGTTATAAGCTGAAATAGCATCCTTCAATTAATATATTATAATACTCCGCAGAAATAACCCTATATTAATAGTCTAACATGTTTTAAAATAGTAAAACATATTTTATATTAAATTAAAAAAATAAATATCGAAGGTACCGCTGATAATATCGCACATCGCAGTGTTTGAGTCAAAATATTGCAGCTTCTGGTAACACTGCAAATATATAATAATTAGTTAAATAATTATAATATTAAGGTTCAGAAAATATATAATTGGAAAAATTACAAAATAATTAATCAGAGATATATTTTGAAATGATTTTATTCTACTGATATTTTTCCACAAAATCTATTTTGACGAGGTTATAACAATCATTCGATATTTTAGCGCACTTTTATTGGATATAAAACAGAGGAGAACATCGGCCGCTATATTGTAAAATTCATCAAATTTGTAACTTTTGAATAGTTGATATTCTAATTATTAAAATAATACGTTTTTGCAAATCATATTCAAATTAAAACATATATCTTAGTAAAGAAAATAATTCTATGAAAAAATTGATCCCGCAGTGAACGAAATCAAAATTACACTTAGAAAACATAAAAATTCCGATATGAGATAGAAAAGTGCCCTTATTATAACTAATCGTTTGTGTAACATTACTTATTAAAGTCAGCCAACCATTATTTAAATTATTATAAACATCAGTTACTTGAATGATATCGATATTAATAATGTTTTAGAACAGGTGTTAAAACAGATATTTAGTTTAAAAAAAATTAAATATTTAAGAATAATGTCAAAACTATTTCTAAGAATGAAAAAAGTGTTTTTATATAGGACATTACATAAATAAATCATGTAAGCTTTTATTGTTGAATTAATTATCCGTATCAAAACGCATGTCTAGGCCTATACTCCAAAAAATAACTGCAAGTAAAAACGAACTTATTTTAAATAAACTAATATAGCTAGCTTCGCAACAGAGATAAACAATTAAGAGTTTTTTTATGTCTAATTTATATTAAATTATATTACTAAAATACATGCAAACTTGTACATTAATTGCATTAGACAATAACCAACATAAACTAGTCAGAACCATCTACATAATACATTAATGTAAGTAACATGCAACTGACGAAATAATGGTAACAATTAAAAATTATGAACAATTAAATTAATAAAATAAGAACTTTACAACAATTGAGGAAAACGAGATTCAAATTATAAAAGATGCAACATTTTAAAAGTACCATTTTTACATATCAAATCGTGGTTTGTTTTAGTTATATTATTGGGTAAAAACAGACATAAGAAATTAATGGTCAGAAAATGTCAGAAACAAGCGTTAATTATAAAGTCAATTACAGTATATGTAATTCGCATAGTATTTAACACAAGTTAAGAACTGGAAACATAACTTCCTTGACTTTTCATATCATTATAGAATAGTGTATGATTTGTGGTTTGTATTCGTAGTGTAGAGTACTCGTGGAAAAGCTATAGGCGACGATTAGAGTGAAGAAAAAAAGCAGTTTGGCAAAGGAACTGAAGTGTCGACATCTAGGAATTTATCTTCTGGAAGACGGATGTGTTGAAAGAATCAGGTCGACGACATTTGCCTAGAAGTTTCAACTTGTGGGAGTTCCTTAAGCGGGTCAGCTTCTTCTTTTTGATCAGGCAGATTTTGCCTAGAGAACGTCGAAAGAGAAATAAGAATAACATTTTTTTAGATTAAAAAAATAAAAAATCATCTTAAATTATTTTTTGAAAAACATGTAAAATAAGTTACCGTCAGTCAAGTGACCGAGGAAAATATAAGTCAGTTATTTAGTTTTTTACTCTATAACATTTTTTTAAATGATATACCTTTTCATAATATATACACTAAAAATAACATTCTACTTACAAATAGTATTAATTAATAATATTTATGCTAATATAATTAATAATTATTAATTAATAGCAAACGTATTAAACTTCATATTGTTACAAATTATAATTAATTACGTATTATGAGTGTCACCATCCCAGCCAACTCGTGAATCTCAGACATACGTGTGTATTGTAGGCTATACACTAAATCCCGAATTTTTGTGGTTGTTTTATTCTAGGATTACGGCTTTTTTAATAATTATTTTAAAACAATAAAAAAGTTGGTATCAAAATCTATGTGATTATTCAAATCAGACTATTTATACTTACATTTTATTAAAAATGATTAAATACAATGTAATAAAAAATGCAATCAAATAGGAAATAAAGACTAAAAGACTAATGAATTACCTATATAATAATTTTAGCCAAATGCACACATCCAAAAATAAGGCTTTCATTTATATAGATCACTTATATGTAAAATTGACAATTCAAAAAGATAACCATAGGCTACCAATTACATTAAAAATAACACATCAAAAGAGAATATAAGAAGTACAGTATATACCATTATTTCAAGTGTTTATTGTTGATAAAATAAAAAATCATATAGATTGTATATACGCATACTGATTAAAATCGATAATATAACTTAAAGGTGAATGAATGTATTCTTAATTAAAAGGCAATTTAGATCGGATAAATGGTGAAACCAAACGTAACAACAATATTTTATATTCAAAATTCACTAGTCTGACTAATAATAATAAATTTATCTTTGGGCTTCTGTCTGATTCAGTTTTTGTTTTAACTTGTAATCTGTAAAATTGCTCATTGGATTTTCCTTTTTGTATTCTGCATCTTTTCTAGAGCATCGATATATATTTATTTAAATAATATATTTCTTATTCTATCGGTGTCAAAGATACTTCTTTGACATTTGTAACAAGATTGTCATTATTGACAGAAGACCCATTTTCTAAGACATAGTCAGAACATTCTTTACAATTCCCAAGAGTACTTCAGATTCTATTCTCGACATTGTCCAATTGTTGCTTCGTATTGTTGTTCATTGGGAAAATCTTGATATTTTATTGAACTTCACTGTCGATCGTCAAAGAATTGAATTCTTGCTTATAGGGTTGTAGTTATTTTCGATTATTCTCCACTAACTTTATTAAGCAGACCAGTCACCTGATTTGAAGCTGCAGTCACCTTTGCTTGTTTTCAGCAGTGTAGGACGCATAGGAACAGTGCACTACGAACAAACATATAGATCAATGCATATTGGATGGAATAAATGCATTGATGAGTTTCAGAAAGATGGATCGACACTTTTAAAAGAACAAAATACCTTCTCTTGTTGACATGTTATGGATTCTAAAGCACTATACCGGCTCCAACGCCGAAGCCTTATTCAACTACGTAAATGTATTAATATATTTTTTAAATGTGACAATATATCAAAATAATAATAAAACGAAAAGCGTCACATTACTTCACAGTTTTTTGTACGTCAAAATATACAAATAACACAAATAAACAATCATAGCTTCCAGATTTTGCTTTTTAAAACGTTTGAACTATCGGGTTTTTAATGAAAATATCCCAATTTCTTATTTTCCGGTATTAATTCCCGATTCCCGTTTTTTCAGGTCGCAGACAACTTATATAAAAGATGGAATCTGGAGTCGTTTTTTCAAACATTTTCCAATAAATGAAAAGTGGTAAATAGCACTGACCGTTTTAAACATATAATTATTACAATTACATATATAATATACTTACAGCGCAGTACACAGGAACTTAGATATACTACATCACAATTATCCGTAATATACATAGGCTAATTGCGACAAATCGATAATATTTAAAGCTGCATTCCAAATGGCCTTGAAGATAAATTAATTAGTAAAACACTTCATACTTTTTCTAATCTAAACTATGCAGACTAATATTGCTGCGACTCACTGAACAGCTGCAATTTATCAACTCTTGATAACTTATTAGTATAAACTCCTGCACCCATCGATAGCAGTTAGGGAGAAAGTCTAGGCATTTTGTCAAATGAAGTGTACATCAGGGGTTTGACTAAAAGACTATGCGGCAGCAGCTCTAATTTTAAAGAAGATAAAATCTCAGCGCTCGCTACAATTTAGTGTATCTTAAAACTGAAAGGTCATTATTTAATTTATTTAAAAAATGATGAATTCTGTGTTATTCGAAGGAAGTAAATTTGTGGGATGTAAAGGTAAAGATGGTCATTATAACCTATTTCAGTACGAAAAAGTAATAAAAATGGAGAATCACATTAATATTTATTGGCAGTTGTCCATAAATGTTTCCCACAAGAAAGTACACGCTGGACTATCTCATTAATAAAACCGGTTTTAACTGGTTGATATACGCTATAGGTGTACACAAAAAGCTGAATGTGGATAGCAATTAAGCCATATGAAAATGTGCAAAAACACCGTAATATGTGCCTACGTGATTTTTGTTTAGTGGACTTTATTATAACAAAATATTTGCATTCAAAGGTCTTTTTAGAATAAAAATATATAACCATGTTTAGACACAACATTTTTTATAATTACACATTCAAATGAATGTATTCTACAATATAATGATATTATATACCGTATAGGCTATTGAATGTATGAAATAGATGTAAGGTACATGTGCACGAAAACGCAACTAAAGCAACAATTAATTAAACAAAAAAATAACAACTTTAATGTAGGATATATTTACTGAATAAATAGAAATGATTATATTATAAATTTATTATAATTATAAAGATTCATTATTAAGGTTGTCCCTTTGGCCAAAAATTATAATTAAACATTAATTGACTGAATCGTTTCTGTTAATTGTAAACACCTAAAATAGTGTGGCCCAGCAGTTTGGCAATAACTATATAGCCTATATATAAGGACATTGAATCTATAAAAATCTTCAATTAATTGGTCCCTTTCGGATTGTTGACACAATTAGAAAATGTACACAAATTAATATACAGTATTAAACATTCTAAATCGATAGTGAATTTAACTTATTGTTTTTATTCAGTATATAGAAACCAGATAATTTGTAATTTTTAATTGAATCTTCGAGCATTTTATTATTAATATAATCGTAACTTGCATTTAATTTCTATAGGACATATTTTACATAATTGCATTGGACGCTTAGAAGGTTTGCCTCGGGTGCACATAATGTATCGTTTATTATGTAGCATAATATTATGTTTCCTAATGTATTAGATATCAATGGCGGAAATTTGAAACGTCGCATATTATACTTTTTATTAGTAGAGCGATTTAAAAACATGATAAACTTCCATAAATGTAAATAAATAATCGAGGGGTTGTAAGCTGGTATATTAAAATAAGGAAAATCAAAGTGTTGATCAGCTTAGTAAGAATATACATTAATCCAAATATATTTGTGCTGCTAACTGTATGAAGCTAGTTCCATAACAACAAATTTAAATGTATTTACTGCATTCGATGTATACTACTAAAAAATACATTTTGTTATTCCGCTCAAAATTTGCGGGTGATAAATTGCAAGTAAAAAAAGTAAACATTTAATTAAATTATACATACCTAAATATACACCGTCCACAAATCATATATTTATACTGTAATAGCTATTACTTCAGTGCAACATTTAATATTATTTTTAACTGTTAATGATATATGAATGCAATTAGTTTAATCGAAATATGCATATGATTATTAAGCCACCTTTATTATAGTATTACATTGTATAAGTTGTACTTAGGTATATAAGGTAGTGTTCCGCAAACTGGGTTGTTTGGTGGTCGATTTACTAAAGAAAATGATATACGATTAAAATAAAACAGAATTTTAGAAATAAAGCTTGTATTTTTACATTACTTATTTGAGTTTACCGATTAATGAAAAAATAATTATTGTGTGGCCTTCGACACAACAAAGTTTTCGGAACACCACAAGGGTGACATATAATATCCTGAATTGAATTAATAAATGAATTGAAGAAACCTTTAATTTGAATTTTTAAGAAAGAAATCAAACTGGTTACACTCCATTAACCTTAAATCTGTTACAAATACTGTGAGATGGACAGACAGCTGATGCTTTGTTAGCGTGAAGAAGAAATGACATTTCCTATCATTCAAACGCAAGTTATAAAACCCAATTTCCGCATTAGCCTCAATTCTCGGGCATGACTATCGGACAGCAGGTACCTCTAGTACTTACTCCCAACAAGTGAAGGACATACCTCACAATTTACCAGCCTTATTACATTACGTATTTCAGAAGGGGAGAGTACCCATACAGACATAGTTGAAGAGCGCTCTATCTCCATTAGTATACACAGTGTGCAGTCACAGGAAAGAACCCCCATAAACCCCCCTCACTTTCCTTACCCTGTTTGCAATCAGAGTCTTTGGCGCAACGCTTTCCCTTGCGACGATTGCGACGGTTCGCCTTCCGTTTCTGTAAGAAAATAATGGAGTTTTGTAATCGCACAAGAATAGCAGTACTTCAGCGCTACTTTAACCAAATACAAGAGGCGCTTCCTGCATTGCGATATTAATACAACTTTACAAATTGACTATTTTGTCACAGATAATAATATTCAATATTCAATAATATTCAGTTTAAAATAATCCAGTATGATCATACATAGTTCTGACAGTCAGAAGAAATTTCGCTGAAATTTCGATTTTTTCGTTAAATGAATCAATCGCAATAGTTTTAAGAAGGAAGTTAGTATCATTCATCCACATAATATATTGTTGAAGCGGTTATTGAATTTCAGACATATCTTCAAAACTTTAAGGAACTCAAAACTCAAACACCAGCATTTATGTCTAAGAAATAAGATTTCTATTAGATTTTGAATATTCCTTATAACATATTAGTAAGTAATGCCTGTTTATAACAAACAATAAAAAAGCGATAAAATAAACTAATTAAACAAAAGTAATTGTGGTGACATGTAAATCTTCACGAAAAAGCAGGATTCGATATTTTCTGTACTAAATCCTAGACAACGCTGGCCTCAAAACAGAAACCAATAAAATGTCTATGAAAAAGACGTAAAAGGAATATATTAGAATAGATAAGTTAAGTAAAAAGGGCTATATTTCAAAAGTTGATTTATAAAATCTGATATTTTTGTCTATGATGTTCGTTTCCTAAACATAACGCTTCGAATAATACATCATATAAACTGTGGCTTATTCAAAGCATGACATTATTTTAAAAATATATTTTAAGTTCAAACAGACCCAAATTTTAACAATTGCATGTGTCCTGTTTATCAAAGAGAACGTTATAAGAGACAGGAACAGCTGAATAAACGATGAAGTGTCTTAAACTAAAACATAAATATTATTTAATAAACTAATATCTCTCTTTGAAATATTATAATGGTTATATTTACAGTTGAATAACTAAATGTTATTCGATTGAAATATACACGTGTATGAGGAGATGTTAGAGATGTTACAGAGATGCCACACATGTTAGACTAGCAAATATACTTAATATAAGATTGTGCACAATATTTCCCAATTTAGAAATGAGAAGCATTACTAACGTGACTGTAAGAATCCTATACTATTCCATGATATACCTTGCTCTTCTATAATGGTTATTGGGAATCATTTTCTTATTGACTTCTTTTTTATGAAAGAATAATTTGCAGTCTTAAATCTAAACTATTTTTTAATAATTAAGTAAAAGATCATTATAGTTTATAATAGAGTTAATCGCTATTTAATATAATCATATTGTAACAAAGTGAATTACGTGTGGCATGCAAAAATGGTCGCTTGAACGCTATAGGATTACTGCTTAAATTAAAATTCAAATCTATATTATAGCCTTAAGTGAATGTATTTTATATAGTTTTTTCGAAGTAGGCTATATTGTTATACAATAAATATTAAATCATTTCAAATATGTAAACATTTGAAAATTAATATATGGTAAATAATAATACTGTTGAAAAATATTTACTAACACAAACAACAATATTGTAATTTTTTTATAATTTCAAAAAATGCTAAGGCAATACACAAATATCGCTTTGATAAAGGACATCAAACAAAATATGAAGAAAATTAATAAACATTTACCACCTTGTTCTTACGGTTCTTTGATTTGCGATTTCCTGAAATAGTTAAGAGAATTAACAACAGCGTATGTATGTTAATAAAGGATAATTAAATACTACTTAGTACTGTGAAAAATATATTTGCTATAGACCATACTATTAGATTGTATAATGCGTACTATATCAATATGTTACAACATATTTATAATAATTTTTAAATAAAAATTAATTAAAATAGTTGCTATAGACTATAACGACAATAATATAACAATCCACGGTATTTAGTCGCAGGAAATGGAGGTTTGAACAAATTGCATTCGGCTGACGTAAGCTATAAATTGAGTTATCAATTTACAGCTGCGATAATAATTGGTGGTCATCTCATCTTCCACATTATAATTACTTCTGCATGCTATTCGAAATGCACTCCTAATATTGATAATACTCACAATCAATATGTTAAGATTAATAAAATCATCAATAATTATATTATACTTTAGGGTAAATAATATATCGCAGAAAAAAATCGACTAAAAAGTATATTTGAACACGACAGAAAACTGATAGATAATAAGGTGATAATGATAATTATATAATTAATTGATTGGTATATAACCAGTTTATAATAATAGCTTTAGGCCTAATTGCATTTATAATATATAAAACGTATGTGAATATTTATTTACGGTTTAAAACATTATCATATTTCATACTTTTTTCTCTCTCTAAAACAGCTCAACAACGTTTTGAAACGTTGAAAATAAAAACATAAGAAAATTCAATATTTCAGGATACTCTTTAGAATTGAAAAATTGTGAAATTTTAAAATTATGAAATTCGAAAACCCATTGTATCCTATTTTTAAGAGTATTTCATTAATTAGTATTGTGGATGCCAGTCCAGCCGTTTTTCTATGATTAAATTTAGCACGAATTTTATAATTCTTCCATTTGACATATTTTCGTATCACTGTGAAAAAAAGTAGCTTCAAATGATACTGCACTTATACATAACAAAAATGTATATGCAAGCAGAGTATAGTTTCCAAAGAAATTGGGCATTTGACTACTGAAAAAAATTACCATTTGAAATGGAATATATTACATAGATGATATTGTATCAATTTTGTTAAACTAAATCGAAAAATACCAGATATTTTGGTGACAATGTTGATTATATCAAAATATTAGTTTTACTAGTTTCACTCTATCGAGGCCACAACGGTTAACATCCCGTGTTCTATCTTACCCAATATCTATCTTGATTTGGCAATAGAAAAACAGTGGATATCTAACAAAGTTATAATTAAAATCATGTCTCGAGCGACCGTGTAGGTTGTCCCTAATATAGTGAAACACATCCAAAGTATCCATCCCGTGATACATTTTATAATACATGCAGACGGTAACTTATCAGTAGATCGAATTGGCATAATGTGACTATATAGTTTCAAAGAAGTGATAGTATTCAGCTTATACCATTAATTGTTTCTTTTATAGACAAGGCATAATTCAGATCAACAGCTACATTCATTAAACGACTAACTGTTTCAAAAAATCAACACAGCCAAAAAGTTATTTGTATCCGCTCGGCTGCTATCGATACGACAGATATCTGCACTTCGCACTGATCAGATAGATCCAAAATGCAATTAACGGCTGACTAAACACTCCAATAAACTCATTCAATATCGAACTCTCTATCTCCCTCTTGACTTTTTTTTCTCTATAAAGGGGAAACTCAAAACAGGTCAGGAAAAGGCGCGTAATGCAGCTGACTCTATTCAATTGCTGTGCAGTGTATACAGACATAGAACAAATGACTTCGCAATTTTCCAGTGACCGAAGTAATTTGCATCGAGAATCATTATATCAAAAAAAGTCATAATTTAGTGAAAAGGATGAAGACGCAAGCGTGCAAGACGAGACAAATACCTATCGATAGGAAAAGCCAAAGTTGACACTTTTTTGAGGGAATAACAAGAAAATAAATCGAAAAGAACTATATAGGCCTAGTCTACGCGATTCCCGTTTTGGAAAGATTGAAAGCACTTAACAACATTCCCACTTTGTGTTGTTCCACTGGGGTCAATCAATAATTGTAGTACCAATAAAATGGTTTCTGTCAGCTTCAATACTAGAAGTTATGACTTAACCATATGATCGATTAATATCGATTTAATTATACCATATAATATTAATTTAGATTGACATTATATAGTTTAATAATAGGGAAAGTTTTTGAAATTTATAAAATTAAAAAACAAATATATTATATATATATATATATGATACAGATGAATCATAAATAATATAGATATAATAAAATGTAATAAATCGTTGTTTTGAATGATAGCAGTCGAAAATGTATCATATATTTAGCAGTAATAACAAAAAACGTATAGATTTGTATCACAACGTTAATGGGATAATGCTTTAAAATAAGTAATATCAAGATTTGCGTTATAATTATTGTTCATGATGTTACAGAGAAGTGCAATAACAATTTTATTCTTATTATAGTCGAAATATTCCAACAGTTTAACTTGTTTGTATAATAAATATACAAAACATCTAATTTATTATAAGACAGTCTGAATTTATGAATACACTAAAAAAAAGAAAACTTATATGATATGGTTGACATAAATCTGAATTCTTAGAAATGTTTTAGGTTTATTTTCTGTTGTAGCCTAGGCAAGATACAAATATTATATTTATGCAAATTTATGAATAAATCTAAGAATTTGACGAATCTTTATCATTGGGTAACAAACTTAGAATTATAGTGTAGGTCTATACCTAAAATGTAAACATTTACATAGAATTTTCTTTTTTATTGTTTAGTTAGAAAATTGATTTGTCTGAAAAAGTATCTCCCCGGAATAAGATAGCAATATATTTAGATGACTGAATGATCCTTTGAAATTATTATTTCTATAGATGAAATTCTGAAAAACAGAAACGGTATACAGGAATTGGGAACAAGTAACCGGTAACCTGTAACCACCTATACCACCACCTTTTTTAAACGAATTACAAAAATTATAAAATTTCTCTTTCTTCAAAATTCGAATAAATCCGAGGTTCACCGGAAGATTCCCATCCGTGTATATTTAATCACACTAAAAATACCCTTAAAAAACTTCTACATACCCCTCTTCTTCAGACGACGCTCCTTCCTTTCCTTGTTCTTGGCACGTCGACCCTTTTTGCCATTCTTTCTCCTATTTACCTTGTCTTTGCGGGAACTAATATGGGCCAAATATAAAATGTAGAGTATAAATGCATACAGTATAATGATATACAGAAGGGGTATAATAATACAGCGTGTCAATTTATAATTTCATAATTTAACATGGTTCTTGCAGCTTTAGCGCTAAATATTTTCCATATTCGTGTGACTTCTTTTTGTATAATCTTCTAATAAGGGATTTACACCTTTCATAAAAAATATAAATTTATCACAAATTGTTATAAATATTTTAAATAACCTATAAATGTTATTATATATATAAATTTAAATAAACATGATGTTATGCAGGAATAAATAACTTATAGCGTAGTATAGTTTATATTACATTTTTATATTAACTACATTTTTCTAGACGTTTCAAGATTTTCCACATCATTTTGTTTCAAGATTGTAGACTATAATATATTTAATTAATTACAGGTGCCTCATTTAGCAGGGGCCATGCCCCAATATTATATTTTGAAGATATGTGACTGCGCATGTGAGACATTAAAAATCTGACTATATGAGTAAGATACATTATTTTAAATTAATTTTCTTAGTGTACAGGTTATATTTATTACTGTTAAAGGCGCCTAATAATTTACTGTTTCATTAAAGACAACAGGAACAAATAGGTGCCTTATAAAAAATAACTGGAATGTATATTTTAAATGAGCAACTATTTTTTAAGCAAATTGTTTTAATTTGGAGTAATATAATCCGATACCCAGTAAAAATTGTACCACAAAAAGTTGTTATTTAAAAAAGTAAAAATAGTTACATTTGGAATATTACATTCTTTTAAAAAAATACTATATATTAGGTGCTCAGGTTAGAACACAAGTGCTGAGTTAATTTGTTTAATACTTTGTTTGAATTATTGTCATTAATTAAATATTCTAATAGTAACATGCATGTATTTTATTAAATCTTCAAACTTCTATAGATATTTTTCAGTAAATTACGCCAGAAAAAAGAAATAATAATTATTACTGGTAGCAATCACGGTATTTTTAATTTAAAAATACTGAATGTTTTCCACTTAGAAACTACGGGTGGTGGTGTTAACTCTATAATGAGCACTCCTGTGAAAATGAAAGTTTCACAAAAAAGAAAACGGAGCAGGGGATCAATCAGGGGGAAACGTCTATCACCCTATACCAATAAATATATTTTTTAAGTAATCGTAATGTATTGATTGAATATATAATATATTGTAGTCTGTTAAATAACCAATATTTACTGCTTCAAAGAAAATAGTATTTATGGGTTTTAATATGTTACGATTTGAACCATGCGGAAGTTGCTCCCACCCATCTCACTTTTTTGGAAAACTATGAGGCCACTGAATTAAAAACTTTTATCGACGAAGTAGTAGAAGTACATTCTTGAATGGGGAAGAACATATTCTAGTGCGTGGAACAAAACGTTGAAAACAAATAGGTTAATTAGACAATTGTTGTTTTTAATAAAATTAATGAAACACTATGAATTGGGAAACTTCAGAAGCTGATTTCATTAACTAATTCTTGTTACTGCACTTTTTGTCAAAAAGTATTACAGGTGCCTTGAAACTATGGGTATATAGAAAAAATAGATAATAGTCGACTCCACGATAATTCAAAATATGCGTTTGTTGCGTCTTTCCATATATCTGTATTCGTCTCCATTAACCGGCTTCATGAAATCGCTTTCACATCCGATCCACTTTTTGCCTGGAACAGACTGATAATCGATTACAAAAGATAAACTAAACTGTTTATGTTTCAAGAGAGTTTATCATGTGACTTTCCCTCTATTTTTCTTATTCTTATCGTTAATCTACTGTTCTTGTTAATGTTTGATGTTGATCCAATTCGAATGTAAATCTCGTAAATTCATTGGTTTAATATTATTTATTGTTAAAAATTACCCAAAGGTATGATTAAAAGATGCTTTCGAAGAAAATTGTAAATCTAAAAAAGGAAGCTATCAGGCGATAAAGCGATACTAAACAACCAGTGTGTGTAATAAACATGTCCAGGAAAATAACTTAAGTCAAAAAGCTTAAATTTCAACTATCAAATTTCAACAAATTGAGTGATTTAATGATTTTTAACAATTATTTAAAAAAATATATTATTATAGTTAATTACTTTAGAATACATGGACTTAATAAATGATCATTTGACATTAACTATATATATATAGGACTCGTGAGAAAGTATTAAATTAGTACTTTGTAGTTTTTATTAGTTATATTAATGCTTTGTTCAATAAACAAAATAAGCATTAAAAAATAATGTGTTTTACATCTAAAAGTGCCACCTAAATTTGCAAAAATAAGTTTACTATGTGCTGTATATTAATTTTGCGCTGTTTTTATTTGTTTTATAATTATAACCGGTACCGTAGTTACTTTAACAAAAAATGGATCATAGATGTTCCAGGAATGTATCCTATTAGCTTATAGTGATCTTATTAGTGGTTCTATTATTAGGCTGCCAGCGTACAAAATAGGGGAATAAGTGAGTCAAAATAAAGGGACATTTTTATGAAAATATAATACATATTTTTGAACTAAATCTCAGATTACTGTACTTTTAGTGTCTATCCAGGAAAAAGTGGACATTAGAGATTTAATGCTTTAACTAAGTTAATGTTCAGCTCGATTATTAGCTGGGGAAACTTTAACTTTAGTCTTTATCCACGAAAATTTAATATTGTGGTTTTTATATTATACACAGCATTTCAGATCGGCCGTTACTGCATAACAAAAATTATCCTTAAAAATACGTGAATTAAAGTCTTAGTATGGTTTTGTCTCCTCGTAACACTGCACAAATTTAAGATAAGCTTATTTGAATGACGTGCCACTTCCGCTAACAATAATATAAACATAACTGAGCCAACATTTTAATATTCTTATCAAAATAGCCCACCAAAAGTTAACATTTATATTGGTAGTTTTACATGCAATGATGACAGTGTTTTTTGTAGCTGTTAGTAAAGATTAGCTTCACTGACGTCATCTGTAAGGGGCGTATGTATTTGTGTGCGCATCACGTCACAGAGATAAGATAGAAATAGTTATAACTATATAAACCATAATGGGAAACCTGTACATTACATGTATAACTCTATATAGACGAACATCTACTTTTCAGATGATTCATATCTTTTCAAAATAATAAATAGGGCAGTATTTTCTTAATTTTTGTTTGTAAGCTGTAATATTAAAAAATAATAATGTTTGGGTAATGGAAATAATATTGCAAGACCAAGTAGACGGCATTAATAAATAACCTGCCGAGGTTGCTTGCAATAGACCACTTACCGAGACAAGCTTAACTATAACAATATTTTAGAAAATATTAAAAAAATTATTAAACTTTTACTTAAATGGAATTAAAAAAACGCAGTAAATTTAAACAAAAATATTTTTATAAAGTAAATAATCGACTTGTAAAATGACCACGTACCGAGACACTAACATTTTGACGATGAATGCTGATTTTGATGATGACCGATGAATACACGTAATTATTGTATCGTAGTCAGGCGATAATTTGCACACTTCACGTAATAAGTACGGAAAATCTCTCATAATGAGTAATCTTAAAATTCTATTTTATCGTAAGATGTGATGCTCAACAAATCATGGAATTGAAGTATGTAGATCGATTACATTTAGTGGGCTATGGGGACGAAACTATATGGGTAAATTTAAAGGAAAATAATAAATAAGCCCTATATTTTGGAGTTGATGGGCAGATAATACGAGAAACAAATACATTAAACTCTGCAAATAAATAACTAGATCAGGGTAATACTGTTCATAATCTAGGCTGTATTAACTGTACTTATTATTTTATTTGGCCCTTTTTGTATCTTATAGCTTTTTGTTTCAATTATTGTCCACCTATTATAGCTCTATGCATTAGGAAATGTAACTCCGAAGTATAGTTTTTGTTTATCAATTCATACTTTTAATCAAATTAAGTAATATTTAGTCTCCAACTAACACCCTATATATCATACGTAATTGAATTGATAATATCCAACTGAAGAATAATCAAAACCACTTTATTTACATATTTAACAATCTAGATCCTAGTGTAATAAAACTAACCAGACTGTACAACTTAACTTAAATCAACAATTTGGTGAACAACTCACTGGTTCGGGCTGGTCTCTGACGCGGGTGAACTGTTCCTCAATGTGGGGATAATTGTGGAGTCTGAATTATCGGGAGAGACGACAACGTCAGTATCTCTTTCTTGAAGTAGGTCAGCGGGTGCCGAGTCAATCAAGGCAATCGCCAAGGCGACAAACAGCAGCATAGGACCCCAAATTCTCATATCGCTTAAAAAAACAATAAGTCGTATTGGTTAATAAATGAGTAGGACTTCATGTGTTGCTGATTATGGGTACATTTACATAAGTTTAATTGCACGCGTGTATGTTAAATTTAATAGCTTAATACCACCAGTAAAACAAACAACTAATATATTTAGGAATAAGTGAAAACTGCTATAATAATTATAATAACATCGATCGAACTGATTGATTGGAATCAACACCCAGGACAGAACTCCAGAAAAGTCTCACAAAATGAAAAATTTACTATCAAACTATAAATATAATTTTTTTTGAAATTCCAATATAGGTTATACTCTATATATAAAATAACTCCAGAGATATATATATCGATAAAACCAAAACATGTGCAATATTAGGCATTTACATATGTAAATAAACAAAAAAGGGTGGGAGACTGGAGAGGTAACTAAATCAATAGTGCCGTACTATCTGGGACATCCAGTAATAACAAAAATTGTAAATAAAAACATAAAATTAGTGGGAAAGCACTCAGAGTGGTTTATCGTATATGTATATTATGTTACTAAAATAAACTGACCATTGTACATAATATTGTCTTTAGATATTACGCGCATGTAATTCCAAATTTTAAAGACGTCATTGCATGTACATACAGTATCAAATTCATTTGCGTATTTATATTTGCAATAATAATTTTAAAAAATTTATAACAATTAATAAATAACCAGAAATTATTAACTGCAATCGGTAAAAATACATAAATTTAGTATTGGTTTAGATCACCGAAACAATTTCAAAATGAACTTAAACCTTTTTTACATTTATAGGTGAGGGTGACTATATTATGTTCTCAATATTGTGTGACACGATCAAATGAGAAGTCTGAAACTGGAAAGTTCTGTGTGCTCTTGGAGTCAAAACTGTGAACATTACTATTTACCTTTATATATTTAAATATACGTATATATATATTAAAATCTATAATATACATTAGTTGCATGGTTGAATTTGATGTACTTTATATTTTTGTAGAATATATAGGTTACCCCTAGACAATCAACAACAGATCAACTTTAGTCTTAAAACTGAACTATTTTCTTACATAATAACTCTACTATCATTCTTTTTCTATACTTTTGTTGTCGTAATTATATGATATTCTGTCAAAATAATAGGATACAAAGTATTGGTTTAAATTAGTTAGAAACGTTTGCTTGTCTTCGAAATTGCCTTTGTATAATTCTTATGAGGGTAAATTATGAAATAATAAAAATAATAATTAATAAATTATTATTTACGGTATACCATTATCATAAAAACAAAATGTAATGCATAATATAGATCTCAAAGTTTAGCTTAATTAAGTAATTATATATTCTTCTAGTAAATTGGATATACTTATAAATAATAAGAAAAAATTAAACAATAAATGAAAGTGAATAAATATTTTAGGAGAAATTAACTATAGAGTATAACATTTTTACAATTAGTTATAAAATTAATTTTAGATGTTTATAATATCAAGACCATACAATTAATAAGTGTAGACCAATAGAAATATAAAGTGAATATATATATGTAAAGTAAATCTCTTTCTTCAAATTAAATGTTTTGCTTGTTTATAGGTGAAATCTAATTAAATAACATTTAACTCAAATGTTCAGCAAAATATTAGTGGAATATTTAAATAATATTAAAAAAAAATCTTAATCTTAATCTTTGGTTATGAATAATATGTATATTATTATACCCATTATTCTTTCTTTGTTCCCACGCAAAATGAAAAAGCAGACAAAGATATCCGCCTTGATTCTATTGCTTCCTTAGAAGCAAGTAGGAGGGATTCGGGAATCGAAAACCGGTTACATTGTATGATTCTGATTTCGGTCATGTCCTTATTGCATGAACTGCAACCCATACTCGCGCGACTTGGGTTAACAGGTGTGAAATAAGTACAGGCTAAAAGATTGAGACAACCTTGAGATAACCTTTTTAATCGGATGAATCATCAAGCGTTCCCAGGATTGCAAATTGATTGGTACTTTATAATTGCATATGATCACAATACTTAGTATGTACATAAGTTTGATGAGTTTTAAAACTATGAAAAAAATGTTGTTAAAATTTGAATGTAGTATAAATGTTTTGTAAAAATGTAACTTACGGTTTGTTAAATATTTCAAATAATGTATAACATATATTTTAGTACTTTCAATATCAGTAACAGCAAGTCGATATTTATTATTAAACGCACAAAAAACTTGTACAAACATAATACAAACATAAGAACGTATTACTATTAAAGCTATATACACAAATCTCTCTGTATATGCAGCTAATAAAAAAATGTAAAAAATATTAACAATAATATAATATAAGCAAAAGCTAAAAAAAAAAATAGCAATTGTACAACAAAGTCATAAAATAGAAAGGAAATTTGACGTAATGGACATAATTTATTGACAGGAAAACATAACATATATACGTAATGCAAAACAAATTTACGGCTGTCTTCACTTTTAATGCAAAAAAACTAAATCCCATGGTTCCATTTTTTCAATGTCCGAAGTTCAATTCCCAGAAATATATTTTTTGATACTTTTTGATATTATTACTTTTTGATAATTATTTGCTACACAAAAATAGGAAAATACTATTTGAACTATCAAGGAGTCGTTTCACCATGAAAATACATGAAAATAAAGGATATATTTTTTAAGTAATGGTTTAAGTAATACCTCTAAAGACTTGTCTAGCGATTTTAATTTTCAAAACAAAAAATCGATTGGTATCATTTTTATGACATGATTACGTAATAAACTCCAAAATAGGAAAACTATAGGAAAATAACCACGTATGCTATATATTGATCAATAAATGCTATAACTTTTGTTCAGTGCAACCAAGTGACTTGATTCTTTATGCATCTGATTCCAGATCATAATATCTGTATTTGTTGATATGTTTTTATAATTATACTACTTATACAAATAAGCTATAAATGTTACTTGAGTATTATTTTAAATTGCTGGTTATTTTAATAAATAATTTTATTAATCAAGTTAAATGAATATAATTTACGATAAACTTATTTTTCTATTACTGTTGCAAATTTCAGCTCCTAATATCATAGGCAAGTATGAAAACCCAGAAGGGGGCGGGGGGTATAAAATGGATCAATAATAACACCACTTTTTTTGGTTGGTAAAAATATTTGAAATCATTTGTTATATTTGCTATATTTATTAGTTAGATAAAAGTATTTTAGTTACTGAGTAAATAATGAGGGTCATACGTTTTACAGTTCAATCAAAACTTAATTTATTGGAGAACAAAATGGCATACCCCGCCCCCCCTTCACGCACGAGGGGTTAATTCGAATATTTAATTAATTAAATTATATTTAACAATATGACATTATTTGATAATATACAGCCTTGGCAACCCTATCGTTTTCTGAACTTTTAGATTTACTATTCTTTATACGCAGTTTACTTATATAACGTGTCGCTATATTTATTGTAAAGTATAGGTAATAAAACAGTAAAAATATGTATTTTATTTTATTTAAACAATATAATCTGAAAGCGCGGTCATGGGTCAGCTGACCAAATGTGATGCTGCGTGATTTTATTAATATGAAAAATCAATACATTTTTGTACAATAATATTTCTGTAAAATATATACCTATAAATAACTTTCATAGGCATTCTTTTTATACACGCAGCCCCAACAATGATTACCTCCTTGAGGTACCGTAGTTAAATATTCGCTTATGCCTATGGGATAATAAAAGTTATAAATTATATTAAGCTAAAATGTTTTTTCAAAAACATTAATTATATGACATTAACATTACATAATTCAAAATTATATAACGAATTTACTTACGTTAACAAAACATTTTTAAAACTAACGTTTTAAGACGTAAGAAAAAAGCAGCATAATTCCAAATATTAATAAGAAATAAGTGTTAATAAAACTTAAATGGATCTGATTCTAGACATCTTAATTAAATAATTAAGGAAAATAACATTGTTTATGCCATCATTGCCTTCATTAATCAGTTTTATAGTTTATGTCTTAAATATTTACGTACAAAATATAATTAAAAAAATATATATATTAACAAATCAATGTTTTATATTTACTGTGTCGTTAATTAATTAATGATTTAAGCCTACCAACAAAATAGTGAAATTAAGGTCTGCAATGCACCAATTAGAGGGCAAGTAGTATCTTATGTTTGTAGTAGTATTTGCAAAGTCATTAGGTAATACATAATGTTAACTTTGTTCTATCTCGATTTATTGATGAACATTGTTAATACATATATATAAGCTAGTGCGATACAATGATGTTAGATATCATAGGTGCCCGCTAATTTTTTAATTTAGTAATAACAATACAATTCAGTTTAATTAGTTAAGTTGTTGCCTGTTAAACATAAATACAATGTTATATATTTTTAAAGAGACTGCTTATAAAATTTATCTTTATAACATTATTATTAAATTTACTGTTTCCGTATTGCTCGCGCTCATTAAAAAATAACGTAATCTCACGAATGCGTAATCTCTCACCCCTACAGGTAGTCAATTTTATAACGTTTTTGGACAAATAAAAAATATAGTCTTTAATTGTCGGAATCCGGACGTTTGGCAACCCTGTAATACTGATAAATTGTATTGTTTTAGTTTGTAAACATGATACGTATCTAATTTTATAAATGAGAAACGTTTACTAACTATATTTGAATACAAATAGAATGGCAAACTCCAATTTTTAGATAAAAATAAGTAATTCTGTATTTTTGAATTAAACATAAAACAGTCTGATCCTAAATCCAATTCGATTAACTTCACATTGAAATTAAAATCCATATATTAATTATAAATTCTCAATTCACATATCAGTATCAATAGAATGTCATTTCCTTAATAAATATTCCTGAATTGTAAAACCAACTTAATTTTCAAACTACAATACTAAATTATTTTCATAATTGAGAGAATACAACTCGCTCTAATTTCCATAAACAGTTTGAACATGATAAATATCTTAATAGTTATAAAATTACCTCTTAAAAGTATTACTTAGAAAATACTGAAGGTTATTCAATTGAAATTATTAAATATAGTTGTAACACATATAAATTCAAGAGTTATATTTATACTTACAGCAACATTAAAAAAAATCCTGTAAAAAAACCTAACCTGCAGAAAAAATCTTCTTTTTTATTAAAGTAAGTAAATAACCAATTAATATAAAACAACTAATTCTCAAAACGTTTCATCAAAAACTTTGGCATTTTTGTCATGCAGAAAGTTAGAAACTAAAATAATAATTATTTGCAAAAAATAGTAATTCTAGAACAATATTATATACTGAAAATAATTAAGCTTACCTTTGAGTACAAAACTTCGACAACGAAAATAATAAAAAAATATACAAAATATATTTAGCACTGAACAAAGATTTCCCTTATATATTATCGCTGCTAACAAAATTTCATCCACTAGATGAGTTTAAGCCAATCAGATTGAAGGATGATGTTGTAGTTTATCGAAAGATGACTCATCATTGATCGCCTTGCGAAAATTGAAGGAATGGTAAATTGTGGATGACTAATATCCATATTCTGTTTTACCGTTTGCAATGATATAAATAACGATTTATTTATGATACCTTCTTCGTTCTTTATGTATGGCAGAGAAGCTGCATACAAGGAAAATAATGCAAATTATGAAAGCAATTTGTTTAGATTTATATTTGAATAGATTTGTTATAATATAGAGCTGACTGAGTATGCTGTAGCCTACAACGATTATATTTCATAATTAAATTTTATCTAAATTAAATTGAATAAATGAGATAAGTTTTTCATGTACAATGAAGTACAATTAAATGGGATAACAATAAATAACTGGGGCCTTACAAAAAATTATCCGTGTCAGCTCGAGTTTTAAATTTTAATTAAAGCTCAACGTAGCCTATACATTAAAAATATAATATATATAATTAGTGATTTATTATAATAACAAAAATTAATCATACAAAAATATACCTGTTATAGTATAATCATAATGGGACTTCTTTTACTCGTTTTTTGTAAAAGGACAACATAATATTAGCATTTCATGTAAACATGTTATTAGCTTTTGTAATTCTCTGTTAATTTTTATAGTTGTTGTATATATACTTTCTAATGTTTAGTTTATAATATTTCTTTATGTTAATTCTAAAACTTTTTAATTTAATTAGTTACATTTCTGTCATTTTTTACTATATAACACTTAATTTTATATTAATATATGTTGAAATTAATAGATTAAATATGAGGGTTAACGATCTATCATAAAATATTTCAATTAGTTTGCAAAAATATATATATATTGAAATTTATCTCCCGCTGGACTCTAGATCCCCTTTGAAAATTATGCATCTAATCTTCGGTGCCAGGGACGTATAGCCATGCAGCCTTTATTTAACCTTATTTTTTTATCGGGGAATTTAGCTTACATGTTGTAGTCTCCACAGTATTAACAACATCAAATTGAATCAATCCAAGCTTTTGACTTGTTCCGCAACCAAGCAAGGGCTTATATACCCTTTGCCTCGAAAACTGAAAATGATGCGTAACATTTTTTTCTATTTTGACTTTGTATGTTTGTTTGACATTTTCCAAAAGTCGTAACCCGATGGTTTCCATATGCTTGGACAACTTCTGTTACCTTCTTTGTTATAGTGCATTTACTATGGTTGGCTTTTAAATAATCCCAAGTTGTTTGGTCGACTATTTAATTGATGAACCACTATTTATTAAAAGTGATATCTCAACAACCCCAACGTTACAAAATGTACTAATTGCGGATTTATTGTCTCTAACTGTGAATGAGTACTCATTTTCATCATCTTCATTAATCTCCACTTTCCGTAGGTGTTTTGACTTTTGTCTTACATACTAGGCCTACAGCGAAATGTCATATTTTAAAGCATTTTGTACATTTTTTGTTCCTTGCTGGACATGTAGGATCTTTTACAAAGTGACCTGTTCTGTGACACCGAAAACATTTATATTGAACATCCGTTTTCACAGTATTGTTACCTTTCGTTGTCTGTTTATACATACATGTAAGGCTATGTGATTTCTGTTTCATTTCCCTTTCAGTTAACTGATTAATTGCAGACTGGTCGCAGGTATTATACTGCTTTTCTTGCATACCTGATATTTCGAATACTTTTTCTACTTGTATGACATCTTTGAACTGAATTTCTCCTTTCTCAAAAATTTTTCTACGTAATATTTTTTCTTAACACGTCTATTATCTGACAAGTGATCTGCTCAACTTCATCAATGAATTCACATCGACCTGCTTGCTGTCAAAGTATTGTTAAAAATTTATCAAACCGTATATTGTTCCTGTAAGATTTTTCTAAACAATATCGTTGAAAGATCTTATTAGATTTCGGAGTAAAGTACGTATTCAAACAAGAAACTGCTTTTTCGTAAGGATTTTATTCTGCTTCGTTTTCGCCTGCTCGAAGTGTATCGAAAATGTCTTGAACATCTGTGCCTGCAAGGTGTAAAATAGTAACGCTTTCTTTTGTTCGGCTTCAGTAATAGCTCAGCCAACGACTAAATAAGACTCGGCCACGACTAAACGACTTTTTCCATGAAACATAAATTATTAGTATCTGATAAATATCAGATTGAGTAATTTTCAGATTTTCCAAACTCATTATTACAAAAATAACTTTTTTGAAAAAAATATTACTAGAATTATATAAGTAGTATATAATTATAAACGTAATTACATTAAAATAATACAATTAAAGAGTGCGCGGGAAATAACAATGATCAAACTGATGTATTGCGTACAACATCAAACTATTACTATTTAAAATATTAAATTGTTATATAAGTATGCGTTATTAATTATACTTGTAACAAATATACTGTAAATTGTATAAATAATCCGATACCGATTCCTATTGACCACAAATTATTCAAATTGAGTGTAGACCAATAATCCAAAACAGAAATTGATTAGGGAACCTTCATTACCAATAGTGCGTACCAAGAACTTCGTATATAGCCAGGAGAACGTACCAGTCAGAACAGTCCAATATATCCTATAGTTAACCAAATTAAAAAGTAGATTCTAATCAAATAGCTAATTATCCTAATTTAATCCAATCAATAATAGCTATGTTAATTCTCGTCACCGATGTTGTGTTTCGACTTTATACATGATAGGCTATCAGTTCATATTATAATATATGACTAATCAAATTAAACAAGACAAGACGAACAAATTCAAACAGAAAATATTATTTAATCATCGCAGTTCTTTTTCATACTAATTAATTAAGTACATTTAAACAAGAGTATAATAATAATACTTATTACAAATATGCCACATGGTGTATAATGCCGTTTACAACGAAGCTTAACAATTATACAGGAAGGTCGAAGGTAGATGAGTTGAAATTACCGAAACCATGACTTTTTGGTCGTCAACAACAGCATTGAAACAAGATCCTGGCTACAACAACCAATTAATATTACAAGCTGACTGTCTCAACCCCCTGCTTGATATGCTCATATCCGAACTTCGAGCCAGATTTAACACCATGCCAAAAACTGGCTATGTCAATGTTTTTTCTTTTACCATGGAAGGCTGTTGGAATTCACTTCAATAGCGTCATCAAATCTTTCAATCTGAATTCAAATTTGTTACCAGACGGCATTGCATGCTGGGAGTCTGAGTATATTCGTTAGCAGCGAAGGTGGACGGATACACCCCACAACAGACCGATGACTGTTCAAGCAGAACTGCTACAATAACTCTTTGTATCCAAAAAAATAACATCCTTATTTGTATATTTCAGTAGTATAGGAAGATTAGATTCGGGTTCAACGCCTGACCTTTGACTCCCCTCCTCCCCTCCTCCCCTCCCCCCCTACCCCCTGAAAATGGTCGCTTGGATATTGAAAAAAGTGACGATCCTAATCGTTATGCGGCAATCACTCACTTTGGGAGTCATATTAACTAGACACTCAACTCAACATTGGATTATACATCTTGCTGTTCGAACAACTTATTATTCACAGGATACTTCATGGCTTGAACTGGCTCAGGACTTCAGCGCTTACAACTTGTGAGAGGAAAAGGTGCTCAGTGCCTTCAAGTACGTATTCGGAAAATATCAATTTGTCATTCGTGCAACCAACTTATACAAGGGCCACCACGGTGAGACGCTCACAAACACAGTGTCCTATTCAAGGTTTAACAGCTGCGATTTCTCAAAAGTGAGCCCGAGTGCGCTTTCGAATAAAGCAAAGAGGAGTCTACTACTTGTGCTGCTGCTGTTGCTGTTGCTGCTGTGCTGACAAAGAGAAGAGTTCTTTAAAAATAACCAAAGAGAAGCACACCTAGTCTTCAGTCAAGAAGGTGAGATCGACCAATATAAGATGATGATGATGTAAGGTTATTTATTAATTATTATGTTTTACTTTATAAACACTGTTATTGTAATATAAAAGTTGGAAGTAGAATGAATCATTTTTAACATATTATTATATAGAATATTTAAACATTAACTGTATAACATATTTGTTTTCACGAGTAAATGTTTAATCATGTTTGGTTATTAAATAAATAAATAAATAAATAAATACATAAATAAAATTAAATAAACATGTTTTTTCTGTTTTGTTTTTTTATATCTAAGTATTCGGTTATATTTATTATTTTAGATATTTTGAAAACGGTTGGATCAAATGCTTTGGAGGGTGTGGTACTAAAATTGTAGTCTAATGATATTAATCGATTATTCAAGTCAAATTATTGATTTTTTCTCTAATATAATGCATTATGGTCATATATTGTCTGATCAAGTTAATTTTAATGAGAATCCCTACTAAATAGGCCTAAATATTTTTTAAATCAATAAAGAATAATTTTTATTAATCCAATTTTTTATTAAAGTAAAACAGATCAGTAGGATGGAGAAAGTAGTTATATAAGATTGTTACACAGTAGTCTTTCATCATATAAAGTTTCAGAGGAAAATATACTTTAATATGATAGATTCAATTTATTATTCGATGGGTCAATATCATCAGCATCATCATCATCATCATCATCACCAACATCACTAAATGATATATTATTGAATTCAATGCATCACGCACTCTGTTTTCAAAGTTATATTTAAATAATTTGATACTCTCCCATAAATGATTTATAAGTGACAAAAAGAGTATAGGCTATTATTTAATGTTTTCGACCTCTTCTTCGACTAGTTCCATTGCCTCTTCGTTTTTCATATAATTGGATAGTTCCATATAATTCATCATTTTGTCTTGTACTTCGTGTTTCAACTCTTTTAGGGTCAATTTATTCTGTGTTTTTTTCTGTATGTCCTCCAGAATTGTAGTCAGAAGCATCGACACTCCTCGTCCTCCAGCATCTCCTCCATATATTTTTTGATTTCATCGAGTACTATTTCTTGTTTGACATCTTGTGTTGATTGATATCCACGCAGTATAGCAACTTTGTGAATTTCGTGTCGTCGGTATCTGTGCAGAATTTGTTCAAATTGTCATTTCAGTTTTTCGATTTCTAGAAGAATATTTCCGTAGTAATAAAAACACTTTTGCGTTAAATGGTTGAAGAGTTGACAATAACAATACATTCTTGATCGAAATAAGTTTTCGTGCGTTAAACAGCACCTTGTGTACACGCAGTAAGTATGCAGCAATTCGAACAATAACTTCTTTGAATAAAAGAAAATTATTCTTCATGATTGAAACTTTAACAGACTTAAGTTATATTTATGAACTATCTAGTTGGTTGTATTTAGTGTATATATGTTTTAATCATCTTATCTGTTTATGAGTTATCTATTCTAGATTTGATCTAATACAGTGCCTGCTTCGTTCTTTGTTGTCTTAATTGATTCATATTAGTTATATAAGTGAATTTTCACCAACGTATTATGAAACGTAAAGATTGTTTGTGCTTTCGAATAATTTCGATGGTCTACTACATGGTTCATTTACAAAATATGTTATATTTTCTTATATGTTAGGCACATTTTATTTTATCTTTATGTTTAAAATGTCCTTTTGTGATGCTATTATTTAGTTATACAAAACGTACAATATGAATAATATTTAAAAATATATTTTTTATATGTAGTTTTGCACAAATAATTTATTATTCTCAAAAACAAAATTGTTTTTTAACTTTAGATGTTCTCTTACTCTATCTGTTTCGTTCTATATTTTCTTCATTAATTCAGATTTGTCATAGAAATGAATTTTCACTAAATCATAAAATAAATCCCCTTAATTTGAATAATTGAACACGCATGATTTATGAGTGCATGATAATGTCATTTATTATATTATGTTAGCTATAAACTGTCAACCAGAAGGAAAACGGCTGCTTTAAATAAATGTATATATATATCACCTTGTCACATAATGAATCGACGTCTATATTATATACACACACGATGAGTCCGTCAAAAAAAATTGCGTTTTGATAAACCTTTATTGTGAAAAATATTATTATTAACATAATGTATGTTTACAATAAATGTTTAAGCATAACATCAACATTAGATAATATAATATATTGGTCCCGAACAAGTAACAACATTATTTTACACATTACACATAATCT
>JAUZND010007121.1:0-30864 GCA_034780555.1 Coelogynopora nodosa
GGCTCAGCATTGATTATTTTTTTTCGAATTTATAAAAACCAGTATAAACTTTTAATCATATTATAACTATATAATATTATATTATTAATACATTGGATCAAATATAATATGAACAAATTATAATTACAGTTAATTTTCCCCAAAAGTTTCTGTGCACATCGTTACCCGTTATAAGTAATGAAATATAATATAACATATATGTACCGCTCACTATAATTATCCATAATAATCACTGGAAATACATTATGTCCATTTGTTTGCCGTAAAAATGTCATTAAAATGTGTATTACAGAACAGGCGAATCCCCATAAAGATGGTAAAATGAGTCAGTAAAATAACCAAATGGTTTACTTATCCGTGTAAAAATAAGGTTTATGCCTGCTTTATATCATCAGCTTAGGCCTACTACAGTTTTATAGCTTCCAGGTGCTGAAAGAGAACCTAAAATGCCTTCATATTTTTTATTAACACATGTGGCGACGACACATAATTGAAAGATACCATGAGTTCCGCCATAAAGAATATTCTTGGTCATTATTATACGTAATGATAATGTAGCATACTATATAAATGAAGTGGCCGTGTATAGTGTGTATTAATCAATATTATTGATTTACGAAAACATCTGATAATTATTGTCTAAAGCGTCATAGTCTTAAATGGATGTAATTTGCGCGGATAATATAATAATATAAGTAATATAATAGATAATATATTTTTAACTCATTTTCTTACATTTAATAATTTCTGTTATTTTTGTCTACTATAAATTACTTATTCTTTGTATATAATAAGAATCCAAATATTTCTATACACCAATGCAACAACTCATTTTTGTCCGACGGTACACAGTTGGTAAATACCAGTGTTACATTTTGCACAAAATAGTAACTACCGGACCATGTAAGCTGCAGGAAGTGTATATTGCATGACTAAAGACGTGAGACATAAAAAAAAACTATCGCGCAGCTTGCCAAACAATTCCTTACAATCGTTGCGCCCGGCTTATTCTTACGAGTAATGTTGACATTCGTAACCATCTAGCAGTATATACAGTGTGCTCTATACAGTGTGCTCTATACTATAACACGACAGTGGATATATATATATATAGGTAGGTGTATAGGCATATTATAGAGTAAGTATCACCCAAGAACACAGCATGTCAACTAGCAGGTATTATACTTCTTGAATAGTGTCGTCTTCGGAATGTAGCCTACAAAGTTGTAGCTCGGTGTCAGCTCGGTTTACATACAGTGTTAACACGATTCGCAATAGATTGATTAAAAATGCATGTTTATCGATTTTGACACCTACAGATCTATTATACCATAAGTAATGTACATTATTTTTGTGAATAAAAAACTGTGTTTTTTTCTATATTATACAACTTGAACTTCGTTAATAGAGATTTTTATCCGTTAAATCAATGCTATATATGATTAAAACAATTAATTTCAATAAATATATATATTTAACTGACTAATTAACAATTTAAGTAAAGATTAGTTAAATATAGTCCAAAACACTGGTGTAATAAAATGCTATTTGTAATGCATTATTTGACTTTTATTGCACTGGATGCAGCGCTTTCCAACTAATTGAAATAGAATTTTATCATAATTAATGTTTTGACTAGAACTTTGTATCAACAGATTAATTGCTATTTCTGACAATTTTTCTACAAACCGATACAAACCAAAGTAAACATAACTGATTTTAATTTACTCAGTATATTATGTCATGGTGAAATTCAATTAGCAACAAGCCTTTCAAAGCAGATACATCTGAAATACAGCCTATAATAGTAATACAAGAGAATACCGTATACTTATAAAAAGTCTGTCTTTCAACTCAAATTCCAGAAAAGGTTCACATCTGCAGCTGCAGTGTGCACGACATCCGGACATAATACTGTCCATCATTTAGAAGCAAGCATATTATTATATCGACAGTAATTTATTCTACCAAGCTGAAAATCTGTCAGTAAAAAGTCATCAAATATGTTCAGAATCGAGATACTTATATGCTTATGATACTAATTTCCACACAGACAGGAAGCAGTAATTAATGTCACAGTTTGTGTATTAAGATGATATTTTCCCGAGCGCCGGTGAAGATTGTCCAACCCGCGAATATTATTTCAATAAAACAGGACATTACATTTGTATGCCATTAAACTTCGATTTTATTCGTAATATCAGATAACGAAATAACAACTATAATGAAAGAAGAGTCTATAATGCTAGGTATATCGTAATTAACAAAATGTGACTTTCGAAAAATCCAATATTTGAAAAAAGAATTTATTAGAAAAATCAATAATCGCAAAAGGCCTATAGTGTGTGCAATATTTGCTGGAGTTCAATATATGGTTGGTTAAATTTGTTAAAATCAGAAGAAGAAAAATGTATAAAAGCATCAGACATTAGATGAGATGTTTATCGTAAAATAAATTCAGAGGTGTAATAAAGTTCCATTAAAATCCTGCTGGTTGGAATTATTAAAGAAGTAACCTTCTAAAGAAGATAAACCAATTTTAAATTGTAAATAGAGCCGTCTATTAAATATAATTATTCTGAATCTATATTAGCCTCATCATCAGCAACTAACAATTTTATTATATATTACAACAACTAGTTTATATATGAAAAGAATAAAAAAAATTATAATTTTCTAATAATCTAAATTTTCTAATTCCCATTCTAAAGTAAAGGACATATCTATAAAAATTATTTTCTTTAAATTTAGTAAATTGATATTAGAGACAACAGTTACTCATTCAACCCGCATAAATATGTTGTAAAATACAGTTCACATTATGACGCAAACAATGCAAGAAAATATAACGATTAATGTCAACGCTGTAAATCCATCCAGCCAATCAGATTGAAGCTAGTGAGTCATTCTCAATCGCTACTCAACTCAAACATTCCTTCCTTCTTTATATTATACTGTATACGAACCGTAATTCCTTCGCCGCTTCGTTTATTCATCATCAAAAAGAACACCACCACGCCTTTCTGTTATCGTGTTGGGTCATGTTCCACAGACACAGTCATTAGTAGACTAGAGGAGGTTGAAGTGCGCTATTAATGACTGAATGCCAAATCAGAAGTAAATTGCAGGTTTTACTAACTAGGTACTATGTCACACGAATTCAATAAATCTGCCCCTCAGCTGGTGACTATATTAGTTTAACTTGCGCTTTTGTGGTGGATATTATAGATTTTTATATAAAATAATGTTTTGAAATAAAAGAACTAAACAAGCGAAGTTTTTAGTTGTTCACTCGCTGTTGTCACACTTTGTCATAGCAACCGTTATGACAAAAGAAAATCATGACAAATAATTGTAAATTCTAAAAAAACATCATCTCATTATATTAAATAAATTATAAGACTTAATCAATGAAATTACACTGTCTTCCAAGCTTTCAAATCTCCGCAGATGCATGTTAATAGAACTGGACTTAATTGACAAGAGTTAAAAAAGACAAGAAAAGAGATTGGTGCTATGGAGACGCAACTTGATGTGAACCGGGAAAAAGGGATTGGATATTCTATCGTAACAATTTAGTAGTTATGTATTTATTTAATTATTGAAATTAGTTTCAGTTCATTTGAAACAATTACACAACTAAGAAAACCATTAACAGAATAAGGAGCAATACAGAACTTTTTTCCAAGCGGAGAAATCCCAATGATAAGCATGATGGTATCCTTCATAATCACGAACGCCTGCATACATATATATATGTATACAACTGGCGGCAAATTAGATCAAAATGTAATTTGAAATACAGTGTACCACCGCAACCACATATCCTTAGGCAACCGCAGTCAGGGGGAAAATGAATAATGAAATGTCTTTCTCTCTCTGCGTGTTGACGAACACACACAACCGGCAGGTTAATATCTAAATATACATATATATATAATAAGGCATTCAGAAGTTCATTTGCAAACACGTCATGCGTTCAAGAAAAATGTAATTCCATAACTTTTTAAATCTATAAAAAAATTTATCCACACTGGTGCGTCGAGCGTGCCATTATATATATATCTGCCCGATAATGTATTACATATAAGACGACAGCGGATAAGAATCAGGAAACCGTAAGAAAGCACACACATATAGAGATTGACCATCTGTGAAGCTATGAAACTGTTCAATATGAAAAATATGTACATCTATGGCGAACATAAAGCACACACAGAAGGGAGTTATTTTTTGTGTCGTTTTTGTGGCTATTTTAATATTTTAGTCAGATATCTTTGCTTTTTAAGAAGAAAAAATAGACAACTTTTATCTCATTAAAGTACACAATACATCTGTGTGCCAATCATACACTATGTTAATGGACGGTGTTACGTCATAAATAGAAGTATTAGAAAATTTGGATAAAAATGTTTCAAAAAACTCATTTTTCCACAAAATACACTTATTTCCCCCAAAATATAGGAGAACATTAACAACCTGTAAAATGTATAACAGATCCATCTACAAAAATTCCAAAGTTATGTCTCGCTAAAATATGTGTTATTGTTTTTTTATAACACACCAAAACTAGTAAAAATACATGTCTCGACAAATTCCACGCCAGGTTTTCCATATTTTAAAAGCCTATCAGAAGCAAGTTATTTTTTAACATAACATTTAGCTGACAAATGCCGAGACTATATGAAACAAGATAGATACATCGAAAATCATCTCAATCTTACAACCTTACAAACACCATTATTGAAAAAACAAATTATCGCCTCAATTGACTCAGCTCACACATGCGGTAACGAAATACTGTACAACACGAGGCACAAACGGTTCCACTGAAAACCCTCTCAGGTAGCTCTTAATTTGCATAATAATCTTTCTGCTAAATGAGTCGATATTACGGTGGCGCAGTTTTATGTGTGTGTAGTTATAGCCACGAGTGTCTTTATTACACAATCTGGACTATCATTGAGCTCACAATCACTAAATAGCCTCAATACAACATTCCAAGCATGTTTCCGAGACTATAATAATAGTTATTATATAGTTCAACACAATCTGAAAACCCATTCAACACAATAGTGAACTCACAAGAACAATTCAGGGTATAGAATGTTAGAAACACGATACTGGCGGATAATTATCTCACATAAAGAACCTAAGGGTCTCTTTAAACAAATGCTCTAAGTGACTCTTCACAATAATTCGGTAGAAAAATTAAAAAATAAACTAAATCAATCTTCAAATCTTCAAGTGTAGCCAAACCTAAAACTTCAAATAAGCAAGATATATTTTTAAGTAAACTAACTTTTATTTAGATAAAAATATTCTTTCAAATAATTTAGAAGACAATTGTAAAGCTACATATTGTAGATACATACAGATAAAGCAAAACGTTTAAAAATAGACATCGATCCTGTCTTCTCTCTTCATTTACATAAACAACTTCCATTTTGGTAGAAGTCAAAATTAGAACATTCAGTCACAAAAGCTTCCAGCTATATATTATATCAATAAAAAATGAAGTAACTGAAAGATACAGCATTTAAAAAAACTTGGGCTGGCATATATAAGCAGGCTTACTTCGGCTAGATGGAGACGAGTCTCATTCTTGAGGATAAACTTCCCCTCGCGATCATCTTTGGCCCAGTTGAGCTGAACCTGGAGCGGGGACTCGTCGTCGCCCAACCTTCGATCTTCGAGCCCACGTTGAAAGAGAGAGGATTGACAAGAAAAATAAACATTTGTATCGACATATTAACTTGATGATCTGTGTCTCGCAGGGTTTAGTATATATTTTTTTAGTTATTTGACTGTGCTATACAAAACCACTTTTAGTCCATTTAAATGTTATAGTCTGTATTACTAATGGAATTATTCATATTTTTTAAAGATTTCTATCATAAAGACACACATTAACTTACTGTTCACCATGCAGAACATTACTGCCTCAGGGGCGGATACAGGGGGGTCGTAATTTTAGACCACTTTCTTTGCTATAATGGTGAGGTGCGTAACTTTATACGGTTATTTTTTCAAAAATGAATATTCAAAATCAATGAATAAAATATAACTAAATGCTCTTTTTAAATAAATTACAGGTCAGGAAAAGATAACAACATAGAAAAACATACAATAATTATAGACGGGGCATATTTGTTTTTGAAGGGGGCGTAATTTCCGCCCCCTCCCCTAATTGAATTAGGGGGGACGGAACAGCCCCTGGGCTGTACTCCCATTATTATCAATATAACTATTAATTAGTTCATCGTATTTCCATTTTTAAAACAAGCCATATACATAAGCAATACACAATTTTAGCATATACAACAATGAGAGATTGATGTCAAGAAAAAAGACCTCGGCATAAATTATCTCATTAAAGTGACACCGGATACGGGCGACACACCGGGTTATACTTTGCCAACTCATTAATCCACAATGCTTGATTCTGAGGTTTTTATTATACTATGCTCATTGTTTGCCTTAAGTTATACATCGATTTTTATTTTTAGTTAATAGTATTATATTAATTAGTTGCCAAGCAACTTCTGAGTTCGCAACTTGTTATCTTTCTATCGACCGCTATTGCTTTGTGTGATGTGTGTATACATAATGTTCTTTTTTAGGTTTGGAGATGTGACCTCTCGATCATTGAATTATACAGTAATATTTAATATTCTCGCCTTGTAGTCTAAATATGATACATATGGAGTTCTTTAATATAGTTAGCAGTATTGTTAACATTTAAAAATATAAAAGGGTATAAAGGAATTAACTAAATGGAATCTCTACAAACACATTGTTTGATTGTAATTGCCAATGAGCTAATTGATATAAAGTCATTGAACAAGAATACAAATATCAACAAAATAAAATATGATATCGCATTAGCATAAAAAATTCATAAATTGTGAAGCTAGTCTATAAAAGTATAGTACAGATATCATTATAACGTCCCTCAATACTGTTTCTCGAATATATCAAAATTAGTTCGTACATAAAACAAATACTTTAGACAACCATACCTATTTATGAATCTATGACATTTGTTTTTGAAGTTAAGTTATACTAAAAACCACCATGAAATCACTCAAATTTCAATAGAAATGTCTAAAAATAATCTAAATAATCGACTTTTACAACACCACAACGGATCAATCTAAAACAAATAAATCAATAATCAAAATATCAACAGTAAACCAGACCTTATTTTCTATCAACTACGTATTATAAACATCCACACAGCCACGTGTTGCCGTGCACATTATAATAATTTTAATATGACAGAAAGAAAAAGATATTAACTGTATTATAAAAGACCAATGTGTCTAATTTCAGGCTGAATTAATCGCATAATACCTCTACAGACATTGAACACAGCAACTACAGGTAGGCTTATAATAACTATAATTATCAGTTTAGTGCTATAGTATCTTGGACCTGGTTGGCATTAATATTTGATATGTGCTAATTAATAGTATATGGATACACACACGTGGCTCTTATTATAAGATAATATATAATACTTTCAATCAGTGGCCGTTGTAAATACTGATTATTATTATGGACAGTAAATCACAAGTGGTAAAATGTGATTTTGAAAACTAATATTTTCCAGATTGGATCAGCTTATTTAAACGATGCATTGATTATATTTAACAAAACATTATGTAAACAATTATAAAAATCACATTTTCTTATAGTTTTTTTAAGGTCTACTCAAGAAAAATAAAACCAACTTATTACATTTGTTTACAAAATATTCCAGGTTTATTTTTCAGTTAAGAAATATTGTAAGTGTAGAATCGATAGTCTTTGCCAAGGTAACAAACATAATTTTACTTCGAAAGCAACTTTTCCTAAAATATTAACCAATATGGATAAATATCATTGTTATTATTTGTAAAAAGCGTTGTTTTAATTACTCAAAACCTCACTGAATCCAAAGCGCGAGTCAATAGATTTTGCAATATTTTACTCTCTTTTTTAATACAAAAAGGGGGGAGGGGTTGGGGTGGGGAAAGATATCCACCTTAGTCGACGAAATGTCGATAGCATAATTCTAAAATCTGTCTGCGTTTTAAACATATATTATGTATAACAATATGGAGAAGTATATACTAATGGTGACATAAAAGTGAACAGAATAATACCGCAAAAGTTGTGATTTTAAATATTGTCAACATAGTTACAGTATAATCTGCAAAAGTATTAAATGATTCTAAAAGGAGTTTCCAGAAGAAAAACAGACAATAAAGTAAATTAAAACAAAAACGAAAAGAAAAACAATTCTGACAAGGTTATGTAGTCAATAGAACAAGCAGTCTATGTGTAATACGCAAAGTTAAAACCAAATATGAAAATATCGACAGTCATATGAAAGTTATGTAACAAATGAACAACTTCTGCTTCGCCGAAGTTCAAAGCAGAATTGTAACGGTTCAAAACATGCAATAAATATATATACTCCTGAAATTAACATCTTTCAATCATTTTATTTTCGTTTCATAGGTTTCTGCTCACACAAACTATTTCAAGCGACATTTACTTTCCTCTGTAATAAATAATGCCTTTCACTTTATATAAAATTAGTTATTACATTCACCACACGCTTAATTAGTTAATATAACGTTCACGTGAAAAGATTCATAATAATCCCGTTAAATATCATTATTAACTACAAAAAAGAGAAATCGCTAAAAGTTCCGACATTTTATTTCCTAAATTTTTAAAGCACAATAAAGGTAAAAGATATATAATAAACCAGGAAAGTTTCCTATTATAGCTATCTGTATATTGATGTTTAATGAAGAGTAAAAATAATTAACAGAGTAGGTATATATATATAAGGCGGAACACGTTTTCAATTAAAATACGGAATTATAGTGGATAGACCTTCTATAGTAAGCTACACGCGCCTAAGCGGATAATTTCAATTGATTGATTGAGTACAATTTCTGAATGCCAAATGGTTCAATTGTGACCTTCTTTTCTATTCATAGAAATTGTATTACTTCACTCTGTATGTGAAAGCGCTGTAATAATCAATATACTGTGTTCATAAAAGAAACTAAAATATAATATTATAATCAAGATGCAGGTATTATATATATATATGAGGAGGGAAGCACTGAGAGTGGCTGAGCTGTGGAGATTTATTATTATCGATTAACACGAAATGTAGAGATTAGGCGATGACATAAAATACGTAGTAATAATTATATATTATGTAAAGTTTTTTTTTAATTATAGTGTAACACCCCATCAATTTAATATTTTTCACCAAACGTATACAAACAAAAATTGAAAGGTTTGCTATTAATCGATTATCTACATCTTATTATTAATGGCTTTCAATCAATTGCCTCCGGCCACATAATGACAAATCAAAGTTAAGATAATCAAAAGAATCCATTTGATTTACACCAGAGTCAGCAGCAGCAAATCAATGTAGCTATAGAATAAATGATTTCAAAATTGGGTTATCATGGGTTGGGTCAACAAAGCATAGACTGATAAATGTTGAATCTCACTTGCAGTTAATTATGATGTATTCAAGATTATGTGGAAGAACATAATACAACAATTGGTCTAATTGACTAATCTCAAAATAAATCGACGACAATTTACTGTAACCGGCCAATTGAATACATGTATTTCGTTAATAGAAAATAACCGGAACATAACCTAGTCAATCAACTCAAGTTAACCCAACCCAACCAAAAATGCCGTATAATAGTTCAGTTGGATTTACGCCAACAAAAACGTGATTGGAACGAGAGAGAGTCAAAGGTTATCACGTCAAATACACCATGTAGCAAAAATTGTAGGATGCATTAAGAAGTAAATCTCTATCCAGAATTTGTTAAAACTTCACTATTTAAATTTCTCGAATTTTTTCAAGCATCTGCTTATTAGAATGAATGAAAGACTGACGAAAAAGGATTATTCAGACATGTTTAATTATTTCATTCTTATAAGAAAGTACTTGCACCCTTTCAATTTGCATATATATCATTTTCCAATAAGCAAAAGCCCGTATTGGTCAATAAACCCATACATTAATATCACCACCACTCTCAACTGTTGCAACATCTTACCAACTTCAACATTAGACACATTAGTATATGTTACGCATAAAGAAAGAGAAAAAGAGCAGAGATTAAATAATACATTGGAAACATTTCATGTTAATTTCTAATAGACAAGGCATACAAAGCTACCAAGGATAACCTTAGTTGATATCCTGTTATTCTGATATTTTGTGTGCGTTTGTACATAAGTATTAAGTAGAAGTAGTGAGGTGTAAAAATTAATATTATTAATAATAAAATTTATTAAAAAATTATTAATTAAATTTATATTTAAAATAAAAATTTAAAAATAAAAAAAATTATTAAAAAAATAAAATTATTAATAATAAAAATTAAGTATCACATGTAGTTTTTTTTCAGTAATCAATAAAAAAAATTAAAAATGAACAGACATCTTTTGCTGTGAATTACAAAACATAAATGGTATTATTTTAATGTTTTATTGATGTATGACTGATTTAAGGATGTTTTATTGATTCGCGAATGTTTTATTGATTTATGGATGTTTTATTGATTCGCGAATGTTTTATTGATTTATGGATGTTTATTGATTTATGGATTTTTTATTGATTTATGGATGTTTTATTGATTTATGGATGTTTATTGATTTATGGATGTTTTATTGATTTATGGATGTTTTATTGATTTATGGATGTTTTATTGATGTATGGATGTTTTATTGATTTATGGATGTTTTATTGATTTATGGATGTTTTATTGATTTATGGATGTTTTATTCATTTATGGATGTTTTATTCATTTATTGATTTTTAGAATTGATTTACGGATGTTTTATTGATGTTTATTCACTTTTTTGATTTATCAATGTTTGATTGATATATTAAAATTTGACCGATATATAAATATTTCACTGATTTATTTACTGATGTTTTATTGATCAATAATTACAATGAATAAAACTAATTTAACCGAATTAACAGCTGAACGAATGTAGTTCCTGTATGTCCATAGTGTTGACCACCTACCTCCCGAGGTGGCGTGGTTCTCATAGAGGCCATACTTGTCCATACTGAGCATCTTCAGGTCCGGATGAAACTTCTCGATCAGCACATTGACGATCTGACGCGCCCTACCAGCGCTGGACACCCGGATACACTTCGACTGGAACTTGAGGTCGTCGCCTTGATAAAAGAACCGGATTACACCGTGGAATTCGAACCTCTGAAGCGATGGAAGAATTTGATTGATAGATATATATAGTCATGTAAATATAATTTAAGGTATACAAAGGCTTGTAGACAAAACATGTGATCGTTGTGAAAGATATAATAATTTAGCTGAGAATAAAAGTGTATTCTAGTGTTTATATTATACGATGACAAAATATTGACTAGAATCCATTAAAGTGTTATTTTAAACATAATATTTTTTATATAATAAATAAAACAAACAGTATTATTTGGAAAAGAGGAAACAATTGTCTATCATTAAAACATTTGATATTCACGATTTACCAAGTTTAAAAATAAATGTGTCTATAAATATATTATAATGAATTTAAACTAAATGTCTGAGAAATGTTCCAACTATCTCGATTTGTGTATACGTTTATTGTGTCATAATACAGTACCCATACATCTACAGTATATAATTAATAGTTAGTTAAGAAGTTCGCAGACTCTTCTATTCATCAATTAAAAAGAGTCAAAAGGTTATATTTACGGACTTACCTCATCCGGTAGAGTGATTTCAAATAAATCCAATCGATTGCCATTCCAATCTGTAATCTGATCAATAAGTCGTTGCTTTTGATTTTCCCTAGTCATAGACATATTGTGAAGTTAATCTAAAAGTTAGAGGAGAAAACAAATACAAAACATCAGTCAATATTTACAAGTATTTAAAAATAAGACATTACTATTGAAAGAATATTTTTTGACGGCTTTATATCACTTGATAAAGATGGATTTATTACAGCTTAAAAAGCATAATGCATTGAAAGCCATCAAACAAAGGTTCTTGAATGAACCCGTTATATAGGCTGCATTCATCAAATTTATGTTTATAAATATTATTTACAAACAATGAATATTACGTCACATGTACTTACCGCCAAAGATATTAAAAGTAATATACTATATACTATACAAAATAGGCATAGTGCCTTTAATCAATAATAGCAACCAAACTGTAGTTTCAATATAGTGACGGTAAGTACAATTACCGCAAAGTAATTTTGAAATTTAGAATAATTCTACTTTATTTTAAACACATATTTATTACACAATTAACATATATACAGCTCAGGAATATGATTGATTTTCAAATATTTTAGACTTCCATCTAACTTTATAACTATAACAGTGAGATACGATATAAGCTTATGAAGTAGTTTATATTACATATAAATGTCTATAGTTACTTCGACTGAGTAAAACATAATATGTTAGAAATATAATTGATAAAATAATGTTGACAAAAAAGTAAATATAGTAATAATAAGTATATAATCTAAGTAAATAATTATAGAAATTTCATGAATTTCAAAAGTTCCCAGTATTAGGATCTCCATGATAATATAAAATTTCTCAACTCAAATCGTGACATAGGTATACATATATTATAAATAAACCCTATATAAATGCAAAATTTAAAACTATATATAATTAAGTAATTGTCTTTAATATGAATCTATATTAGAAATAATAATCATAACAGAAATTTTAAAAAATGAGGTCAAAACCAACCAAAGTCCATTCATACCTGTGAGAGCATTAATTAATATTTCAAAACTGATTGAACTAAACTAATTATATAATTAACATGTATGGATCTGTTTCAACCACAAAACCTTAAAATGAGATTATTAATGGAGTGGATTGTATTATTTTGAGAATCAATTATTTTTTAATTAAAACAATGGCTGAGAGAAATATTAGATTTCTTACAGCATGAAAAGAAAATTTGGTTAAATGTAACATTAGTATACAAGATACATGCCAATAATACAAATTTTAATGCTGATAAAAAAATGGTATACATAAGTTGTGATAACATATTATTAACAGTTATAGCTAAGATATATTTTAAAATGTTTAGCTATAATTATAACTTTGAAATATATTTTACTGATTTCAAAAAAGGTTTGACATAAAAATAAATATGCAAAAATATAACTTTTATGCAAAAGTAACTATTATCATTTTAAAATATAATTAATTAAAGCACAACTATATTTACTAAGTAAATAGGTGCGCTAAGACTGTGTAAGTTTCACTATGAATTATTTAGTTGTAGCACTTAATATCTTTAATGTATCCACAATTTTAAAACCATATATGGATCTAAACTTGAAGAAGATAAAATTAATTTTAAAATAGTTTTGAAATTAGTTTTTTAGTAGAACATACATTTATATTAAATGTTTTTATCTATATTACTTAAAATCATTGCAATTTATTAATATAAATAATTTATACACACAATAGCGTGCAGCAAATAAATATTAAAGATATTCTATGTAGGGATGCTACTCATCAAAATAAATAGAATTTATCAAAATATTTCATTATATATTTATTACTATCTATTCACTTTTATATACATTTGGTAATTAGGATGTTTAAAGAAGTCACAATTTAAGTTTAAATGAAGATATTTAATATACATTAAAAGTTTTTAAATCAATTGTCTTAAAATTATAAAACACAAGTTATATATATATGACTCTTTTTTAAATTTAACTAAAATTTGTTTTAAACCTTTAATACTTGCTGACAGGCAGCTTAGCCTATGTATAATTAATATTATTAATTATTTATATTGAGGAGATAAATATAAATTATGAAATTAAGATAATATCTCATTATTACTATAATTATATGTTATTCATGTATATTTTTTATAATCATATTGTTAATTATAATTGTCTATTATATTACAATAAATGTATAACTTATATATATTATTTTTTTAAATACTATTATTGAATATATTATGCTCTTTCTATAGATATAAATTATATTAAGTACTAAATAATAATTCATTGGTCAATTATAATACACAACTAATTTTCAAAATTTATTTATGATTGTTTCAGTCAATGTTATTTACAATGTATTATAATTAGAAAAATAGCTTATTAAGGCATTCCATAAGCCTTAAATATATATATAACATTTCAAAGATTTGCAAGTAAGATTATAAAAAATACTAATTACAAATATAATTATATTTACTATGTAAAATATATTTTTTGCTCTTAGATAATGTAATGTCTTTAGTTTAGTATGTAATTTCTAATTGGTTTAGCAAGAAAATGTCCAACAAAGTATACTTGGTCAGCCAATATGGAGAATATAATTACACATGTCCAAAATTTTGGTTTGAATTATTTGTAATATATTTTTAGTTTTATTTTTTATACTTGTTTGCACTTGTTTTTCTATATTTCTAGTTAAACCTCTGGCCAGAAATATACAAGATACCCACATTTTTAGTAATTTTATTAGTACATATATTTATATATCAATACAAACTAATGTCCTATTATAAAATACAGACAATTCATATACTATAATAATAGACTGCTTATAACTCAATGAAAAAATATAACAATGCCAGTAACAATAACTCTAATAAAGTTGAACTATGTTTTTTTAATGTAAGTATTTAAAAATAACATTTGTAAGACCTATTGATCATATGGATTTTATAGAATTTGAGTTACCTCAATATGTTGATATTAATAAAGAAGGCTGGATTAAAATGTGTCTGCTAATTCAAAATAAATGACAAAAGTACAATATAATGATCTATACATAAATTTATTATAAACATGGTTGCTAACTTACTCAGAAATTTTGAATCCTGACTTTATCCTAACTATACATTTTTATACAAATTTTAAAACTAAGGTAAAATAAGCAAAATTAGTATATTACATATATACATTTTGCATACACAGAAAGAACAGGATGCATAAATGCATGTAACATGTACATACTAATTAACTAGAAATTAAAACATTTATAAAAACACCTTATTCATAACAAAAATATTACAATTGTTTTATATTTCAGGTTGCATCAAGACAAAATGTAGCAACATCCTGAAAATGTAACAATAAATAGACAACCTGTAATAGATGAAATTTATTTACTTTCAGCAAAGTGTCTAAAATGCTAATTTTATCCCAAAATCTGATAAAAAAGATATTAAATCTTAACTTTTTTTCCAATATTGACAGCAAATTTCTTAATACCAACTTTCATTAAAATCAATGGAAATTATTTTTAATTTTATAGCAAAATAAGAAAAAATATTTTATTAATTCTAAGATAGTAAAAAAGTGAAGAAAAAAATAATTTAATTTTTTATATTTAAAATGTAATTACTAATATTTGGAAGGCATGTAGAAAATTAGCTATTTTAAAATATTAAATTAATGTTTCATAATTAAACTATATGTTAAAAACCAAATTTTTATTAAGCTTACTATCATAATATGCTGATAGATATATTATTTATATATTTTACTTAGCTAAACTTTTTCATCAACTCAATACTATTAGTATTGGATATGAACTTATGAGTAATGATAATGTACATGATCATTTCATGGGCATATGTACCAATCCACAACCCCAGCAATATTATAAATATTTTGATTATTACTATATTGCAAGATTCTCAGCATATAATGGATTTGTTTAGATTATAAAAATCATACTCAACTTTAAATGATCTGAATCCTTTGCAGTGCCAATATTTCAGTTATGAAAATGGATATGTAAATATTGATATTATTGCATAAATAAATATTATTTTAGTGTAATAAATCTTATCTGTAATCAATATATACATTCTCAGAAAGATTAAACTAATTATGTTAGATAGCAAGAATGATATGCATAATTATTTGTCATTACTATTATAATTTGTAGTATCATTTTATATAATAAAAACAATTTTAATCTAAAAAATAATAACTAGGATACATCTATATACATATCATATATGTCTGTGTATTATTTTTTTAATATTAAATTAATTAATTATTATTTTATAGTTGTTTCAATAATTTATCTTAGGTATTGGTATCATGATTTGGCTATAAGTAAAAACTGATGCCAATTCCATTAAAAAATGCCTATGCCAAGCACCTGAAATGAAACTAGATGCTGATTCTGATACCAATAAATATATATTTTTCATTTATTTTACATAGTTATTATACTTCTAACTGCACTCAAAATTACTACAATTTTATAATTCCAGCAAATAGAATTACTTACTGAAAATATTTATAGTATACTTACACATTAAGACTCTATGAAAATGTAATACAAATATTATAAAAAATTATGTTTCAGAGTAAATTATATTCTAAAATTTGCTGAAATTTTTATTTTGATAGCTTTTGTAAGTATAACAACTATTTAATTACCTATTTGTCACTTACTATACCTTTTTATTTAGAATTATTAATATTATGCCACTTATATTATATTGTTTTCTTATGTTCTAGATATAATATGATCCATCCCATTGATCTAAGAATCTACATGGGGCATGGTCTGTCCCATAATCTATCCTATATTCTCTTAATGTGGTTATAATATTAATAAATATAGGAAATGTCATCATTGACATTAATCATTAATTACAATTCCATTCTGTTTTATTCTATTTCTAATTATTTTAATTTATTGTAAATTAACAAACTCTGGTTTCACCCTAATCTACTCTAACTAACTTTAATTTCACTATGTTCAATTATAACAACTCTGATTCCATTATATTGCATTTCACTCTAAATTAAATTATGTAGTTAGTATCAGTACAGTATCTGTTTAATGAACACTTAGAGACGGCTCAATGACTCTTATAATATATGCTTTGATTGTGATTCAGACCCATATCCTCTGTCGTGTGCTTCCCCCATTGTTAGATCAGTAATAAATAAATAAACTTTTGATACAGTTTCATTAAAAAACTATCATATTAATAATAATGGGTGTGGTCTTGTGGAATTCACAGTAAAATAAAAGATTATACAATTATTCTATAAATAATTCCTAATTTAAATGAGTTTATTTCTTTAGACAAAAAAATATATTATGACAGTCACACTTACAGAATGATTATCATAAATCCAAAAAAATATTTCCGCAAATGAAACGACTATTTACATTTCTTCAAATGATGCACTTATCGTTAGTTTGGGTTGTCTAAAACAAAATTAACAGTTACTAAAGGTTACTTACTATTCATATATTAAAAATAAATTATTAAATTGAGAGTTCATATTTACTTAAGTTAATTTCAATCATTTAAAAAATCAATATACTAGGATAGATTGTTAGCTAGTAGATATTATGTATAAAATACGTCACTTTTTTTAAATGTTAATTTAACACGGAAATCGAATATAAATAGATATTCTACATTCATCAAATTTAATGCAAATATTTGCATTTCATTTTATAAAGTAAGTCGTATTAACAAACGTTATATTTGTAAATTATTTTGACAATTTAATTTAACACTGTCTATATCATAATTCCAAATAATTTGTTAATTTTATAAGCGGATATTAATAGTTACCGTAAGTTTTGATATGGCCCTATATAATATATAGTAAGCGTATATATGTACGTAGAGTTTATCATTTGTTGCTATATAAGCAATTAATTTTAGTATATAAATAGACATAATATAATATTTAATTAAGTTTATATACACCGAAAGTTCCATATATATTTTCAATGCGATAGTAATATTCAATATATAATATTATTAGATTTAATTTTTTTATTATTTTAAAGTATATTATGAGCTTAAATTCAACCAAAATATGATTGAAAACAAGCTGTGACATATAATTAGAAATAAATATTATATTGTATGGATTAGCATAACATTACGCAGAATTCTTTATTTTTACCTGCGATCTCCCCACTCTAATATATTGTAGTCACATGATATCATATTTTCACAAACCCCCACAATCAAAATGAGTTAACGTTTGATAGTAGCTAGCTCCCCTCATACTATACCTCCAGTTAATACAAAATCATCCCAAATTTAATATTAAATTGAATGTTATTTCTATAGTAATTGTATAACCCCAATCGTGTCTGCAACATTTTCCTTAGTACTTATTATTCGTAATTATGTGCCTTCATTTCCATTGACAAGTAAAAGAAAAAGAAAAATTGTTTGTATTTTAATTATGATAACGTTTCGAGTCATGCCATTTTTGTATCCTGGATGTTTAATTTCATCAGCTGTTTGAGTGACCTTTACATCAAGGGGTAATTTACAAATAACATTATACAGAAGCGGGTGGAGTGTACAGTAAGTGTTTGCTTCTGAGTATCGCCGCGTAACGGTTGTGTCGTTGTGTCACGCTAATCTTTTTTTAACTGAGCAGATCAGAAAAACCATTGTTGTGTAACAGTTTAAAAAACCGCTAAAATATATAACTTGCTTAAATATTAGTATATATAAAACAACCTCTTTTAAAAGATAAAACATTCGCTACTTGCTTAATTGGCAAAATAACAGCGTTAATAACAGCAACCAGTCTTCATAACTTTCAAACGAGATCTAGCAATGGAATGTTTAGATTATATCTTTAAAGTAACTGATACTTACAGAAATGCAACATTGAATATATTATATACAATATGCACGTTATGCAACCGATTTCTTTAAACCGATATAGTTACCAAAATATAAATCGAGTAGTGAATAATGAGAAACATACGCTTGTCAGAGCTAATGTGTTTTCGACATGTTTAGAGCTGACAGTCCATAGCAATACAGATAGGGCATTACTGACCATCGTAGAGATGTTGTAATACCGTGTAAAAGTTTTAGGCAGTTACCAAAAAAGCCACGTATTGCCACGTTCCATCGCGGCATAATATTTCGAAATATATATTCGATAATGAAGTGCTTTTGAGACACACCACCCGAAGTCCCTCTATATCCAATAGTTTACTGCTCGTTCGCATACCGGGCGTCAAAAATCGTAAAGTATTTTGTATCACTAATATCTTGTAACAATAATGTTTTATGAATAGGATAACACTAGTATACCGTATCAAACTATTTTTTAAGAATTAGTTTAAATGTTGTCGTAATCTAAAATCATTAGGTTTAACCGAGAACCAATATCGTTATGTAAGACTTAACGATTACTTGCAAACAATTTTTTTTATCTTATCTGTTATTCTATTTATTTTCATGATAATAATAAATCTTTAGTAATATGTTTACTTATTTACTCCTCATTGACAATTATTTGTTTCATTTATAATTTATTATATTTTGTTCAAATGTATCTATCTTGCCTTGTTAATATATTGTATAATAACTGAAATTGCTTATACTATTATATTAACTTTGTGCTTATTCATATTCATAGGAAACTAACTAATATATGTTTCATTTCTCTAACAGGAATTAAGGATAGCGTTACGTAATAATGTATATTTATTTCTATGGGACAAATGTTTTTTATTCGTTAGATCTGTCTTGTATTTCTCACAATAGTAAGAGAGTAAAATAGTACTAAGAATTGAAAATAAATTGTTTGTATATTCAATGAATAGTAATTCCAATTATTGTCCAGAACTGTTCAAATATCTATAACAAATAGAAAAAATTATTACAGTTGTTTAATTTGTGTGCTACTTTAGTTTATATATAATATATCTAACATATATCCAAAAAACGAAAATGATGTATCATCGTGTTTTTAATAATGTAAAAGATAAATGTTCCAATTATCACAAACAATTATTTCATACTAAGAAACTTGGTAAAGATTACAAGTAATTATATTTTCCTTATAAAGGGGGGTGTCGGCCCGTCCGTATCACATTATTATCAAGGAGTGTTTGCTGTTGCATTACGGAGGGTCTTTAAAAAGCCTATTTTTTTGCTAAACGTTATTTATATATGAATGGCCACTACAAGTACATTTGAAAGGAAAATAAATTGTTTATTCTTTTAATGGTAATTGACCAATAACTCTATTTATAACCAAATCATTTTTTCTCTTAATAAACTTTTTATTGATGTATAATATATAGACACATAATTTTACAGCTGTTACAATAACGAATTTACTTTTCTGGTGTGCGTGTATTACACAAAAAACATAATCAAGCAAATGTAACATTGCTTTATATAGTGTTTTGTTTTTTCCATAAGTTAATTTTTCACTATTTAGTTTACTTTTTACAAGTCTTAGTGGTATTATAAAATAGTAACACACGAATCAACACATCTACTCCGATTGTGTTTATATTTATAATCTTACGCTCTTTTAGAATTTAGCAATGGAATATTTTTATTTTCTAAAAATTGAAATATATAAGAAATTTATCCAAAATTCTTCAAAAGTTTGATTTAATACAAAATTGTTTTTAGAATGCTATTTTAGTTTTGTCTTCTTAGAATAAAAAGATATAAAAAAACTAATATTATTTTAATATAACAAATATATCGCGTATAGTCAATATTCGTAAATAAAGTAGTATAAAAATGAAACATTTCTTAATACGTGCCCCTAAACTAGAACCACTAATAAATCTATACCGCTGGATATCAATGATTAATAATAAGATAATTGGCTTTTGAGATTGCACTCAACTCAATGTGGTGAATCAAAAACATCTGTAATATTATTAATTATAGTAAAATATCAAAAAGTCTAAAAGGTAGTACAGTACAGAAATATATATTAGAATGTAAATGTACGATGGCGCAAAAAAGTGACTACAATGACATCAATGTGATAAATCTAACTTATCTTAATTGCAGATTAAATATAGGGTATACACTGAAACACGTGGAGGCAATATATATATAGAGTTAAAAGTACGTGCAGTACCATCCGCTAACTAATATTGTTTACAGAAATATGTTTACTCTGAGTATATGCACACTACTGCACTGCAGTTATAACACAAAACATGAAGAGATCACCTAAATCGATGCGATAAAGAAGGCAACACAACTGCCTGCACCACGGGCGCCGCACTCGTCTAAGCATAGGGCTGCACCTTGGGCGGCGAGGGAGTCGCAGCCAGCTGTGTCTTCATCGCCATGGCAACGAAGTCCAGCTGATCGAGCAAGCCATTGATCGAGTCGGTGGTCTTCGATTCGGCCGCATCGCCCGTCTCAGTGACCGCCTTGTAGACACCGCTGATCGAGGCGACAGTGGGTATGACCAGAGCGCCCAGCTCAGAGAGAAGAGTGCGCAGCTGGATGGAGGAGGAGGATCCACCACCGCCTGAACACGGATGTGGCAACACTTTCCATATTTAAAATAAAGTTAGTTATCGAAACATATATATATATATTTGAATTAATATTTCGAAATTATAAATCAGTATCTCTATTACCTAATTTAAATAATACCTTAAATATATTTAAATATGAGCGACCAACATATTTTTAATTTAACAAATTCAAAATACGCTTTTAGCGGTCAACAACAAAAGTTATCAATACAAATTTCAGCCTAAATTGATAAAAACATTTTGATGGACAAATTTTCGATTATTTAAAACAATCTGTCACGTTATCAAGTTCTCCAGTAGGAATTAAAAGTATTATAATTGGCAGAATAAAAGCCTTTGAGTAACACACGATCAAACACCGGTACATGTGTCAGTTGGACCACCCCCCCCCCCCCACACCCGCCCCTTATTGCTGCTTCAATAGACACTTTTAATTAACTAGCATTGTCTAGCATTGTGGTTTTATAAAATTTTCAAACTATTTCATAAACTTGCTATATACTACTGCAGTAGTACTCAAATGTAATATTGATTGTTTTCTCCAATTAATTGTATTATAAAGTTATTATCATTGGAGAAATGTGTGAATCTTGAATTAATTATTCAGATTTGAGTCGTATGGGTCTCCACAAACGCTGACATACAATTTGGTTATGTTACATAATAAGGAAAACATACAACAATTTAAATTATTCATTCAAACATGAAGAGCGCATGAAGCTTGGAGATATCGTCTGCCTTCAGTGAGTAAAGAAGATAGGTCGATCCAGTCCAGGCCCCTACTCTTGGCATTAGTAAACTGATTTGCGCTGCCATATTGAGCAGATTGAATTGTTGGGTGAATTGTTGAAGCGTCTTTCAAGTATGATATTATGTTTCGTTTTTTTCATTTGCCTACTCACATTTCCTTTATATTATTTGTAGATTGTAATCAGATTGCAACTAAAAGTGTAATGTTTTCTCTCACAAACTAGAAATTGAAAACATGAGAATTATGGTTAGCATTTCTTATCCTAAAAAATAATACTATTTTAAAAAATGAAGAAAAAAATTACTTTCTCATATTATTTCAAGTAAAAAGTTACTTAAACCTTTTAACGCGGTAAACCTTCTTATAGTATGTGAAAAAACGGACTATCAAATTCCTGTTTTAGAACTCAGCAGAACGACAATTAGTTCATTTTCTGATTAAGGTCAAAATTAATCATACGCCCAGTACAGAAACCATCAAAAAATTTCCACCGAAGAAGCGTAAAAGACAGCCGTCCGCACCTCCAATAGATAATACTCAGAACTTGTAATAAGAAAAACATTTCGATGTACGTGTAACGTCACGATTTTAATGACGCAATAGTGGTATATTTTATCTATATTTATTATTAGTTAATTGAATTAAAATCTCTTGTGACAACTCATAAGACAATATTAAATAATAGGGTCTTAAATAGACAGGTAGAGAAAATGTTATGATTAATAAAGAAAAGCCATAATGATAAGAAGTTTGTCTAAACACACGCAAGACTTCCGGAAATAGTATTTACATTGGAAGCGTTTTATTCGTTCTGTAAAAGGTTATTGGCCAGTTCGAGTATTGAGTTGGATTAAGTTATATGCAAGATCAATTTCAGAGTCTAAATTTGGACGCCTTTTCTAAGAAATAAGAGTGTCAATCTTTCTGAAAACCTGCACGAACACACACACACCGGACATATAGTCATTATTTTGTCTATTTATAGATCAACTGTTTTATCTACAAACTAATTCCAAGAATTCTATAAAAAGTTTCAAATTCTCGGAATTGTAGGAAGACATGCAACGAAACCACCGAAATGATATTCCAATTCCAAGAATGGTAAAACAAGTATCGATTTCTTGGAATTGTAGGAAGACATGCAACGAAACAACTAAAATGGTTCCGCACGCCAATTCCAAGAATTCTATAGTGTTCTTGTAAATAGTCTAGTTTATACTGGTACACCAAAATATTGTTTCTGAGTATTATGTTTAGATAATTTAGAGTGTAGTTGTTTCCAAAGGAGTCATAGATTAATCAATAGTATAATATAAGTACACCCGTATTTATGTTAGGTATGATTGTTATTTATCGTTTTTTAACTAGTATCAAATAAATGGTTAACAAGAGTGATTGCTACTAAATAACGTGACATTGTCAGATGGACATTTTCTGATCTCCATGGTCATAAGCCAACCATTTTACAATGCAGAAGACATTTTATGGTTGGAAATTAAAATATTCTTAACATCGAGTATTTAGAGTCTTAATACAAAAAAACAAGTACACTAATGTATAATATTACGTATTTTAAAATCGACTAGTTTGATAAAAAGAGAGCAGAGATAACAAGTTTCCATTCAAAACAATGAATAATCGATAGAAATAAACGTTAGCATTTGTAACTTAGAGAAGGGAGAAAATAATAGTACATTTAATAGATAATTACAAATTTTATTAATTAATTAAATCAATATATTACCGGAAAAATAATATTGAAAATGAAGACAGCATTAGAAATCAATATTTGGTAAGGAAAACAGATAATTTCTTTTAATTAAAAGTATCTGGATTGTTTACTAAATAAATATTGATTTCTGACGTTATTTTTATTTCCAATAATAAGTCAATATAGTTGTATAGTTGATTAAATTAATAAAATCATCTACGTAATATAATTAATTCAAGGTTCTCACACTTTTCTTTGGATGACCTTCTCAGCAAATATGATTGTACAATCAACTTTGCCTGACTCGTTTCTTCTGCCTCTTTTTCCAACGACTTCTGCTCTGCCTCAATATGCGCCTTCAATGTCTGCATTTCCTCCAAAGCATCTGCATTGCATTTCAACTGTTTCTTTGTCTTCTCTTTTCGCTTCATTTCATTTTTCAGTCCACCCAATTTCTTCACGTGGTTGATGATTACTCATTTTGAAACAAATACCTCCCCTGACAAGTTGGTAGAAGCTACCTCTTTATTAACGGAAAAGCCTCTTTCAACTGTGGCTTGTCCATGAGAAAGAACAAGTATTTGGCGCAAGAACTGCCACAACTACTGCACCACTTCAAGGCGTTCGTGAAACAACACACCCAAGTGGTTTTCACCAGGAATAAAATGGTCAAATTCCTGACGTTTCAATGGGTCTGAACGAACTTCCTGACAAGATTCAATTAATTCTCTGATGATTGTGTCACACCTGCCTTCCTGCACCCTTTGGCCGCTCCCATTGTCTGAAAAATGGAGCTACAGAAAAAATTCTGCACTCACTGTCAGCTGAAAATCAAGACTATTCCAGACCATTAATCACTGTTTGCTGAAAATAAAGACTTTTCAAGACAGGTCGAAAACGTTTAAGACTTTTCAAAACGCATGAGAACCCTGATAATTTTATGATTATCTATAAAATGTACAAATATTTTCTCCCTACTATAACGAGGGTGCAGATATCACCGAATATATTAATTATAGTTTATTTCGAGTAATTCATTGTATTCATTTCGCTCAAAAAACATCTGAACAATGTTGACAATTTTTTAAATAAAAAACTGAGTTTATATCACAAAGAGTGGAAATTCCAATTTGACAGTAATATTTTTAAGTTGTGTGACAACCCATATATGCACAATTCCTTTCGCACACTACTTCGTCCAAGTCCCACTAATTACGATACATTGCCGACCCTCGCGTCATTCACGTATACACGCAATTCACACGTCATTTGAATAGAGAAAACAATGCCACAACACTTTAGTGGGAAAACCCACCGGCAGAATAGGCCACAATAGCGGCCGGCCGGTAGGCGTAAGACTTGGGCGAGAAGTGGTCCAACAGGTTGGAGAGCGCCGGTGGAATGCTGCGATTGTACTCGGGAGTGAGGACCACGTAGGCGTCGGCCGCCCGGATACTCGCGTCTATCTCGGCGAGGGGGGCTGGAGCCTGCGAGGAGTCCGGGTAGTGGTGGAAGGCCTTGTTGAGGAGGCCCAGGCTCTTCTCCTTGGGGTCTGGAGGTGGAACCGATATAGCCGGGTAATAATAATAAGAATAAAATACTGGAAAAACATAATAAAAGCACCGTGCAAACTAAGCGCAATGATGTATTATGAACATGTTACCTTTAAATTAGTAATATTGATAAGCTAACATGTTAATATTCTTACACACTGTAACTAGTTAAATTTGGTGGTAAGCTGACATGATTATTTTCATAACAATATATGAAGGTTCTGAAGTAGATACGTAAATAAATATTGCTATCAAAAGTAAATTGGCGGTATTACAAGTACAAAATACCGGTTCCAGAAAGATCTATAGGTATACAGGCAAACCTCAATAAACGTAAATCGTTCAATTTATTCCACATATTATATGATATAGGGTATAACACGTATAGGGATAATAACAAATTATCTACAATAGAAGTTTACTGAATAATTAAATATTACTATTTTTAATTATAGTAAACTACAATAGAATATATCGGTTAAACATACAAAATTTAAATTAATCGCGCAAATATTATTAGTATTTCGCATGGGAATTCTACAAACACTAAAATAAAAACTTACATGTTTTGTGAAATCCATACATTAAGTATTTTATATAATTTTTCTCATAAGTCACCTATCCCAGTATCCTATACGCTCATATTTTGATAAGTATATAAATACTGAACAGTACCAGAACTAATAGCAATTAAAACTAACTAAATTGTTCAACCTTGTCATTATTTCCAGGTAGAGAAAAGTGACCATGATTGTGCTTATCATTCATGAGCACATCCGCAAAATAATTTAATTTTACAATTATCTTTATAAATCGGTAAGGTTAGTTCTAACGAGAGTGGCTTGTCTATTCTTTTGCTTTGCTGCTTTTTTATCATAAATTATGCCAAACCTCTCGATTTCTGAAGCAATCCGACAAACATTCTTTTTATACTGTAAACTAAACAAACTGCAGCATAACACACCACGATTCATACCATTTACTGACGCACTGGTATCAGTCGACACATTGTTTAATATATTATTAGTGTGTCTACATTATGAGATCTCTTTGTAAAAAGGTATGAAGTTGACCTTTTCTTTATCTATTTGACAGTTGACACACGTGCGTTGTAACCAAAAGTGTGCCGTTGTTTTTTTCTTCTTAATCATTTAGAGACAAAACATGTCAACCATGTCATCTAGCGGGAACAAAGATCATTATTGTTAATAATTAATTATTATTAATGATTAATTGTTGCCCAGATAAATTAGGCAGTGGTAGATTATTCACTCAAGACGAATATTCAATAATTCGGGATTATCTGCTATTAAACTATATAGCCACAAACTGATTTTCACCGAAATATAGACCATTTTAAACATTATATATGCAAAAATGTAGATAATAATAATTGTAATTATGGCAGCACTCACGGGTACGTAGATTTAAAAAATAATATTGTAACTATACCACCTCACTAGACAAGCTTATTACTACTCTGATATAGCTAGGTCTCATAATTATCTTAATTTATTACAATTACAATCGACATTCCGTTGTTTCTTAATCTACAGCACGTTGACCTTGACCATCAAGCCACACTGAAGCTAGATATCACAGCCTGCTGCTTCACGTAAAAGTCTATATATATATAAGTACCGCAGGTAGATTTCTTCTTTGAGGCAACCGCTTGCCTGCAACTTAAATATTTATAAATGAATTGAAAACAGCACAATACAGAAATTACTTGCAAGTGATTTTGACTACCACCGAAATAGAGTAAACTTTCCAACAGATCAATAAAGAATCCAGTCAATCTTAGGCATTGTAAACTAAACTAATTAATTATCAACCTCAGGACAACATAGTTGAGTAAATGTAATTATAAAAATGTGAACTATTTTATGTTACAAGTATAGTAAGTATGGCGTCTTTCGTAAACAATTAGCCACTATGCATCCAAGCTTTAATAAACTACAACTTAAGATAGACTGCTATTTGCGTGCATTATTTATTGTAATCTTCCAATGGATATCAATGTATTGTACTCTTTTAGTTAGTAGTACCAATTTTACATAAAACATTTATGGTGACCGACAAAAAACAGTCAACGTTTGTTTACGTTTCTGAAAACGTTGGTTATTTCATCGAAAATATTATAATATACAAATAATAATTAAATTCAACTAAACGGAGGGTTAAAACTTAGAAATAGTAAAAAAAACGATATGAAAAATGTAATCAATGGTAAGAATTACCAACAGCAGAACTACCAACAGAATCCAATCTACATGCAAGTTAAATTTTTTAATTGAATTTATTTAATTTCTCCATATTTTAATTTATACAGTATTCCCACTGTAATAATCAGGAAAAATAAACTGCTTTTTAATCACGAAAAAACTAAATTCATAATAACGATTTGGTAGATTTTAAAAGACAAATTCAAATGGAAATTACAACTGAAAGTAACTCACCTAGCAACGTAACCTTGTGACCCCGTTTGGTCACCAAGTTGCTGACCAACTTTCCAACCCTCTCGGCAGCTCTTCCCTCACGGACGGAGCCGAGAATCACGACAACATTGAGAACCTTGGACATTTCAGTGGAAGAACAGCTTAACAAGAGAATAAAGAGAAGTGGATTCTAGGTGAAGCAAGTTATCAAAACAGCAATATTAATTACAATGTTAACACAGAAAACAAAGTTATACAGCACGGACAGAAAATAACATGCAAAAAAGAGTCATTATTCTTTTATAGATTTTCAAATTGTTCAGGTTTTTGTAACGTTTCGAGTAATTTTCTTCCTATATGCTTTTTATTTTATCATTAAAAATTACGTGATTGGTATATAAAATCTCCTTATTATTTATATTGTAAACAGTATATTAAAAATTGTTTATAATGTGTATACTTCACAAGAATCATAATATTTTGAAGCCAATTTATTTAAAAGTGTTAAAAGAGATGATATACTAAAAAGCAAAAAGGTAACAATTATGGAAATAAACAAAATACACTAGAAGCCCCAATTAAAAAAAAATATTATACATATATTATAAGTGTATTTTAAATAATTCAGGCTTAGAACTAGTTAATAGAAATATGAGCAAGAAAGTGAAATACATTGTGAGGTATAAGCATGCACACATGCAGTGACCAAAACTGCTGAAGTAATTTTTTCAATTGAGTTTTTATTTAACATGAATGACTTTACTCAACAGTAGTAATAAACAAATAGCAAGTAGCAATTACCAGGGTTATACATCAATACCAGGCTAATAGATAAACAGGTTGCAAAATAAATTTGTATGAATACCAGCAGAGATTTTAGACAGTCAAAAACATTACTAGAAAGCCATTCAAAAATTATAAACTATTATTAATCTCGGAAGGTATCAAACCTACAAAAATAAACAATTTTACATAATTTACGTTTTATAATGCTATATAAGTGACCAAACATGTTAGCAAAATGTTATATTGTTATTAACCAAGCAGTTATACTTAGGAAATTGATTCATGCGCTGTGCATACATACAGATCTAGAAGAAGGAAAATGAACATACTTTGTGATTAATTACAAATACTAAAGTATAGATGACTTGAAATTCATATAATACTGTTAAATAATTTCCAAGTATAACTTAGTTTTGTAATAATAAACATCCAATAGTAGTATACATGGTTAAGGGCCACAAAAAGTGGGCCCAAGTATGTATGTTAGCCTATAACTAAATTTAATGATTCGATTGACACAATTTCATAACAAAATAGGTTAGTGACCATGGTGGAATTTTCCTTTCCTACCAGGGTCCATTCTGCATCCAGTTCTCACCATGAATGTTTGTATTAATGTACTCTCAACTCCATTTGTCAATTTACTATTGTGATTATTTATTTGATTATAATATATATCATTTTGCTGGTGCAGCTCAAATTCATTCTACTTTTTGCTCCGGTCATGTGTTATGCCTAAAATCGCAAATTTATTTCAGCAGTTCGTGGACACTAAAAATTTCTTCATTTACACCAGAACTACCATGTGGACATGTTTGACCTCTCTGTGGTATAAAATGTGTCATATAGCAACTTGTACTTGGTGTATCATGTAGAAACTTGATTGCCTTTACTTTCATGAGTAGATCTAACATATATATATAAGAAAAAGATAAATAAAAAAATTACTACCTGGAACTACTAGTTTTAAAAAATGCATTTTTATTAGATTTATTTATATAAACAAGTTATAATTACCTAAATATATTATAAGATATTAGTTTTTTTCTTAAAAATCAATAGTATTTTGTTTTATTTTTAGTAAAGACAGCACTGGTATTGCAACATTCAACAGGGGTGCAAATAAGATTTGAAAGTCACTAGTCCTTTGGGAAGGTGGATTTTAAACTCTACTCACCCACCAAAAAAATGACTTGGCTGCCTCCCCCTACATTATCTAAACCAAAATTTAGTTCAACAAAAATTTGAGTATCTACCAAAGAACTGTGTGCAGTAAGCCATAATATTTCTTCATTAGTGTCAGTGGTGTCTTATATCTATCCATTGAGAAGATATAACCATATTTTAAATTACAGGAAGCCAATTGTCAGCCAGTCAAATAGTTTATAAACTTGACTTACCTGACTTTATTTTAACTCTCCCCAGGCGAGCAGGCAAGTACTATTTGCATCACTGATTCAATAAATAAATTATAGTTGATAACTTTTCATATGTAACTATAGTTATTTATGTTATACATAGTATGATAGCATTACTCAACTGAATGCTACTCTTATCTAAAAACATGCCATATTGTTAAATATGTATAGAAATATTACATAGGACAGTATACATGATTATACATCATTGACCATAATCATTTGTTATATTGCATACATTGAACAATACTAATTGCCCACAACACACAGGTTCCATATTAATGTGGTCAAAATGTTTTTTATACCTAAAAGTGTGTTTATGCATTTTTAATGATAAACTTGTGTTTCACAACAAAAGCACACTCTTAGGTATAACAATGAGCACTGATTATATTAAAAATTTATTTTATAAGTTTATGATAATAAACACAAGCATTTTTCATTCTAAACTCAAACACACATTTGAGGTATTTGTGTGTAAAAATCCTTTTATTGAACTCAATGCTCATTAATATACACAAGAGTGTGTTTTTGGTAATACATGCTCTTATGGTGATAAACAAGAGTTTATCACCATAAGGGACTATCCATAAAGTATGTACACAGACACGGGGGGGAGGGGGGTAGATGAAAAGCATACAGATGCATAAAGGGGAGGGAGGGGGTAGGCTAAAAAGTGTATGTACGCTATTACATCTTTTTTACCATGCCTTTTTCAATAATATCTATAATTTAATAAACACTATAATTCTGATTATATACTCTTTACTTATCTTACTTCTTATTATACTCATATTAATATACTGTACTCATATCCCTGTCATATACATTCAG
>JAUZND010007122.1:0-10481 GCA_034780555.1 Coelogynopora nodosa
GGGGGGTCAGAACCGGAATAATGACTGTGTACGTACTTTATGAATGGTCACTACTATATACTAATATATGCAAAACTATCTATGGTTAAGTATAGTATTCAAATAACATACTTCAGTAGAAAGATATATTCAACTACTCTGAAGTAAAAAAATTGAAAACATTTAGAATTCGTAAAATGAAAAAAACAATTTGGATTTATTTCAAGATAGTCTGTCTACAACAAACAAGGAAATTTTATAAACAACTCAAGCAATAAAATAACTTTTTCAAACGATATACACTAACAAACGAAATTAAAATAACAACTGACATTTTCTACAAGCATGTGTTCAAATCAGGTTATCCACAATAGGAAGAGAGGCAGAACTACATGTAACATAACAGGAATAGCTTATGCAGTGTTTAGATATTCATATAGAATTAAACGCTTTTGTTACCACCAGGGTACATGTACATGTAACATTAGCAATAAGCGGTCATCTACAGACTATTAAAAATAATAATAAGTTAAGGAGGAGATTGTGTAGCTTTCGCTTTAGTTGGTAGTATAGGATACAAATCAAAACAATAAGCAATCACAGGCAACAAAGGAAGATACAAATCCTAAAGGTAATCGCTTTAAAAGATTTAGATCATAATATACACATGTGCTAGACTAAGCATTTCTATGCTGTATTTAGGTGCTATTCTGAAAATAGGTTTATATATAAAACGACAGCAATTAAGTTTTGCTCTAAATATGGTGATCATATTTTAAATATTTATATTGAAGCGATATAAAATAACTATAACTAACTTGATTACAAGTCTATTCTACATCGCAAAAAACAGAATAAACTGTAAGTAAATATACAGGTGATTAAATAGACTCTAATTCCTTATTAAAACTATATCTGTTACATCCTTACAATCGTCACACTGCTTACGATTTGAAAAATTGTGAAGATATACCATTTACCATCCAAACTTAGACAAATATATATATGTATGTATATAGTATCGGAACTTATAACTACTTGATAGAGTGACCTGTGAGGCAAATTAGAATCCAACGATTGAGGGGGTATGTGGAGCATGTTATGAACACAGTACGTAAAAGTAAATGTTGTGAAGTATACAAATCATATAGTAAAATTTAAATAACATTAATAATATATTTATATGTTCATTATAAAAAATTAAGTAGTATTTGATACAAGAAATGTGTCTAGACACATGGATAAAATGAGAACTTTTCTTCTTGGATTGGATGTATGAGTCGACCAGCTAGCCGAATTCGCACAATTGCAATAGTTGTTTCGGAAGTCTAACAAAGAAAAGATGACTGGTGCTAGAGTATCACCTGTTAGGATTGAGAGGTCACTGTACCCGGGGTCACATTCCCAGGACTTCCGGATGACACGTTCCCTGGAATAAGCATTGTATAATCGATTAGTTAGCCAGTTAATATTTTCAAAACTCGATGTTATAAGCCTAATGCGTATTTTTTGGTAAATTAATATACTGCTTATGTTACCCAAATTGGTTCACAGTTATTATGTATATATAAACTAGTTTGATATATTATACCATTAAATAAAAATGCATGTATATTACGCAATGATGTTACAGATAATATTGCACTAATGAAATATATCAAATACTTTTTATTAATGATGCAATTGTAATAAAGTATTGTCAGCCAAAATAAAAGTGTCCATACAGTTAGGAATTATTACATTTTTATTTAATATATATTACTATAAGTTATGCATTTACATTTTACAAATGTAAAAAACAAGACCAACATAGAGACCGACATAGAGACCAACACAATTAAAAAAAATCAGTCAAAGGTACCAGCAAAAGTTTGTAATAGGTTTTAAAGTTATATGCCATTTCTCATTGCACTTTCAGTAGTATATACTTATTGCGCTAAATTTCCTAAATATATATATCAGAAATGCGTTGTTTAATGTAAACCACATTTTATATCTTGAATTAGTTCACTTTGCACTTCACATAGCCCCACTATAAAAAGTCGAGCTTTTTTTCATTTCTTAACACTTACACCATTATTGACCGACTCATCAAAGAAAAAAGTTCTTAATGTGTACTTCCGATGGATTTAAAATGGATTTAAAAATAGCTTTTAATTTATTTAGCCACATAACTATTTACAAATTTCTGTCCGACGATCAAAGTTATAATCATTTAAGAGGAATTTTAAATAGATCATATTTGACAGTTTTATGAAATTGTAAATAGTGCTATCAGGAATACCAATTGCTCCTGATGTTCTGTATAAATAATAATTGGGGCATGACTGAAATTTAAGTATTGTTGCAATCTTGGTTAACCAGAACAATGTTTATTTTACATATTGTCAATATTTATTTGGAAATCAGCTTAATAATGGTTCTGACATATTTGTTTTCCAGGATGTTTAGTATTACATTTTTCTGAAATTTGCCATTGTGTAATTCCAATTTGGTTTGATAATAACATGATTTAAACTACTTAATCTTTAAACTGATGAAATAATATAACTCTGGTTATTATTTATTAATCAAAAGAAATATTCAGTTATATGAGGTTAACAATAGAAACAAATTAAGAATTAACTGCAGTATGAAGTGCAAATACATTTTTTTACTAAAATAAAAAAACAGTAATTATTTTTGACGTTGTTGAGAAAACGTTATTGAAATATAACTGTGACGTAATATTGTTTGCAACATTATTATGTATAATTTATTTTATATAACATAAATTGATAAAATTAACAAAATTATACACCGTATTAAGTAAGTAATACATTAACAAATATATAATAACAAAGAAAAATTGCACATACATTAAGAGTAATAGTCATTTTTTGACGGATTAAGTGTGTAAACGTTTCAGTGTATAAAAGTAAAAGTAAAATTCGATCTATTATCATATTGGCATAGGAAGTATACAGCGTCGAAAGTGCTAAGACTAGATTTCCCATTTTTATTAAAAGAAAGTGAAGTAAATAACCTTAATTTTTTCCCATTTAAATGGGTTTATATGCAGTTTATAATTAAACATTAAAAAGTGAATATCGAAGTAGAATATAATATAGTGAAGAATAACGCAAAAAGGTAACTAATAAAAAGGTCAAATAATATATAAGTGGGACAGAGAGCACAGTACTATGAATGACGTTTCAGTTATTCCTTAAATGGCTATTTCAACAAGATCAAGTTTATTTCCATTCAAGGTCTCTGAACTCGACTGTTCACATACATAGTTTTGAATAAATAGATAAGTATTGGTCTTTTTATAATGTGATTGATTGAGTTTCACGGGGATTCAGATTAAGTCAACTACGAAGTGCAATATTGTACATATCGCGCGTATGTTTCGTTATGTTCCGATATCGCCAGTTAATTGAAATTGTACCAGTAGTATGGAAAGAGGACTTCTCCATCACCCCCAACTAAACACCTCCTGGAACCGAAACTTCCCCACCTTAAACCGCTACCCCTCCCCGGGTGTGAATCCAATTTCAATTTTTTTAACGATCGGTTAGGGAATTTAATCCACGAGGAAATTAATTCTTCGAAAGGAGGAAGATTGCTTCTATCCAATCAAAATAGAGTTGTCTTGACAGAATTCCGTGAAACCAACCAGTGAACGTCTGCCAATTTGACAGAATTGCCGCTGTATAAAAGGCATTATACAGTGTTCGGAGATCGCTTTTTTCGTCAGTCGGCAACGAGTAAGGATGTATCTCTCTTACTCCTTTATTTTATTAATCCGACTATGCGTCATAAATATATATACAGATTACAGTCATCTGCCTTCGCCTGCTAGTAAACGAACAATCGCACTGATGATTAATAATCAATTGTTTGATCTTTGCCGCCACCACCATCTGCAGCAGTCTAAAAACTTTAAACCGTTAAAACGACCTCAATCAACCAACGCCTTTACGTGATCTGAATTATTTAAATATTTCAACAATAGCCGCATGTGTCTCCTCCTCCTCCTACTTCATCGTCTTATTTTCATAATAATATGATACAGCGCGCTAGATGCTGACTATCACAGTGTACACAGCAGCCATTTCTATCCCCTCTAAGGACTGAGTTGAATTTTTGTAAATGTGTCACCTTCAGATATGTTTGCAAGCCAAGCCCAATCTCCTTCTACCACACAGCCCGGATAGCAACATCAGTTATCAGTGTCTCATTACCTGGCTTATTTATCAATATTGTCGAGTGGAATGAAGAAAAGTAGAAGCATCCTCTTCTTATTTTACGTGCATGCGGTTATCCAAGAACTATCTCCGAGGACATAGTCAGAGCCACGCCTAATAACAGTACTGATAGTTTGTGATTTAGAAGATGACACGAAGCCAGCACACAATGTCGGTGTTACAAACTTAAATCGACTTTAAAATTTACAGATGGATGAACTACAAAGTAAGAGAGGATACATTCACTGTGAACGCTGCTTAAAACCCTTCAAGATTGAAGCAAGTCTTATTACTCACAGTGAATACGTTTACACAAGACAGCTGGAAACACTTGTGCTTTTAACTGGGAAATTAGTGCATTATTTTGAGAAGTACTAAGCGATTCAACGCCTACCCTATGTCATTTACGTCGACATAGTGCTTCCTCGAACCGAATAAGGCTGAAATCGGACAAGTCACGGAACATAAGGCAGCGTAAATTGGAACCATTACTCACGTTGCTAGTGTAGCAGTAGCGTCGTCAGCCCCATTCATGAATAAGCAGGTTTGTGAAATTGATATAACGCGGAGAGTATCCATCGACTTGTGACGCATTTGTAAAACATGAAGATTCAAACTTACCACATAGGGAATGTCACCATGTTGGCCGAGATAAACGCCATTACAACGTAGAAGAAATTGATATCGTCCGAGGCTCAATTTGTCTATAGTTAGTGGTTCACCAGCCTAATTGAAGACACGAATCCCGGCAGCTTCATATGCTAAGAAAACTTCCCACTTTGCCTTGAAAGATGGGCGTAGAAGTGAATAGGTCATTTAGAGAGCACGTATAGTAGGATTCAAGTTGATATTTTCTACCTCACTTTGAAATTATTCGTAGACCCCTCTTTGCACAACCGATTCTAGACTCGTACTTGTCAGCCAAGTTATTGACGCCGAAGCATCCTCAGCCAATAGGGGGTAGGCGAATGCTCTATTAGGCTTACTTTTATAGAGAGCAGTCGTGCGTAAATATGTCGGAGATGTGAAAATGAAATTCTCACCGCAGCTATTCTTGACATCAACAAACTACATTGTGTTCTCCGCTGTCTTGAATGTCCTTGAGGTTTAATTTTGATAATCGGCATATTCACCCAGGGCGCGTTGTTAATCATTGACAACTCCAAATTATTGTTATTCTATTCAAACTAATTTCTAAATTCCCAGCTGGGTCTGATATCTTGAATATAATATGAAAGGTATTCTTATCGCTCGAAGGTCCGATCTATTCCGCGCAACAGATACGAATGAGCTCCGGAGCGCTGCGCGGAGCCTTCTATACCACCAACTTCCAATCAGAAACAAGCGGGACAAATCTCAGCACAAATTTGCCAACAGCATGCTGACGAAAGATCGCGTGACCCGATAATCAAGATTTTTACCGTAAAGACAAGAACAGCTTTATTGGGAAACCCAACTCCTCAGGGAATTTCCAAATCTACTGGGGAATCCCCAAATTCGGAATTCCCTGGCCTCATTTTAACCGGAAACCTAGACCTAGGAACACGAATTTTGGTTTCGGGGGAGTTTCGGTTCTGGGGGTTGATGAGACAGAAGTCCTCTTTTCATACAACTGGCGTCAATGTGCATCTATAAAATCCTTGAGTTAAAACCCCGCTAAAATTCAAAACTTACTTTAATATAGCACATGATAGAAAACAATGGTTGATATGACAACAATTATTATTACTAGCATAACACATACCAGCATATTACACAAAGTCGGTGACACTATACTCTAAACTATCTTGGTCAACATCTAATATTACTTGTTCATTTTGCTTTGGGGATTTGATCTCTTTGTCCAAGGGTATTTCTTGAGCAATGGTACGTGTGCCTTGGCGCGGCAATATTTGGAAAATATATTTATTGCCACTAATAGTTTTTATTTGTGCTGTTTTGGAAAGAGGATTGGATTGTTGTGGCTGTGGTGACTTTGGTGCTGGAGGTGGCCAATAAATATGACATAATATCAATAAATGTTATCCATACCCAAACACCGTACGAGTGTGCCAAGTGGTACCGAAATGAGGAGTCTAATGACTCAATGAGTATTGCGGTACTGTCTGTTATTTACGATTTGGAGACTGATGATGACGTTGATGATAAATCTCTAAATCATACAAAAAGGGTGCTAAAACATCAGATGACGCCATTGCATATTGCAGGCAGCAATAAAAGGAGTCGGTTTATTTTCTACGATAAAGTCAGATACCAGGTCAAACAGTGGACCTCAATAGGAAACTTCACATATGTTGATAACGACTACTTAATTTAAGACGATTAGAACAAATCACAGTGAATTTGTATCAGTAGTAATAAATAAACTGTTATATCAATCATTGTTTTATACCATGTTCAATGTTAATATATGTTTAGGATTTTATGAAGTTACATTTTAGGATTATGTGGAGATTATAATTTAGGAGTTTAGAATATGATGAGCATAAACTGGGTTATATTTTATAGGGTATAAGGGGAAGATTTTACCCATGTATAATATAGTATAGTAGTAGAGTATAAACATTGACGCTATTGAAATAAACTAGCGATATGGACAAATACTACGAGTAAAGAGATATGTGTCGAATTCAAAAGTTATTTGCAAATTGTCGTTGTCTTTTCAAGAATATGTTGATATAGAACTTATAATAATATACATATTATTGTGTTCGCTTAATTCAAAATTCCCATTGAAATAATCCTGATCTAATGCATTATACTACATTAGCAAAAAACAATAATTATCAATTGTTATCAATAACATACATTCTATCAATTTTAAATGATTGCAGTAGCACTTTCTGTACTTGACTTAATTGGAAACAGGTTTAAATAACTCAAATTTGTTATTATCGATAAATTAGTGATAAATTTCTTACACAAAAATTTAAGGTATAATTAAAACGTACATAGTACTGATATATTTTATTCTTAAGATTAAACATAACGTTATCCAACAAAAATTCTACCTCAATTAATATTGTGTTACTGTTCCAATGTTTCTGATAAGTTATACAGTAATAATCAATAGACACTTATCCTATAACGAACAAGATTGGGTTAAGTCTAAATAGAGGAATTATAGTTACAACAATATCACTTTAGGATATTTTATTTGTTGTTTGATTAAATTTCACTTTCAAGAAATCATATTAACATTACGTAAATAAACCATTTAAGATGAAAGAATTGAATTTTAATTCAAGGTCAATAATATATATATAATTACATATTAGAATACATGTTAACTCAGTTATGTGTGATGCAATTATATTAATTATCAATTATATTAAGTTTCAATTATACAATTATATTGTGTTTATTGATATGTACGAAATAGTATTATTAGGTAAATAAAATAGAGATATAAAACACACAGCACTGAAAACGCAGTGACAATGAGACTATTTAGGAATTAAACAAAATATTGATATAAAACCAACGTCAAATCGATAACCGTAATATGTTCGGTACAAATTCAATAAATAATATATAATTTTAACAAATTAAGAAAAATACAATATATAATTAAAATCTTTAAAATTAGTTAGAAAAAAACTTTAAATCATTTGTGTTAGTATATTATGTAACTATGTTATAAAGAGTTATAAATAATGATTGAAATAAATATTACAACTAATGTTGCGCTCAACAATTTTCTAATGTTAATTTTGTAATTAGAAATTTTAAAATTTGGCAAATTATTAGAATACAATTTTAATTAAAAATTCTGCCAATGTATAATAAGGTTTCTATTTTGTACAATAAGTGAATGATTTACTATTTTTGATTCATTTATCTGAACAAAATTGAACAGCAAAGAAAAATATGACAAACCTTGACCCCCTGTTGCACTTGGAGAAGGAGGAGGGATACCACCCTGATCCTTGACAATGTGATCTGTAGATAAATATAACAATACATTAATAGAAAAGTTGTGTCTGCAATGAATATGAAGTTCTCTAGATATACTAAGACATACGAGTATAAAGTAACAAATTTACATTAAGTTTAAGAAAAATTATTTACATAAAAAGCATGTAAAATTATTTTGAAGTTTGTGAATTGTCAAGGAATTAAAATTGAGGAATTTGTTGAGAAAATGCTTCAATCTTTCACATTGGACAATTGAAATAATTTCAACATATATATATATATTTATGAGGGGGTGTTAGATCGCGCATCTAACACAAATATTCAATAGGAAATACATTTAGATAATTGAGGTTATTAGTCAAAAATGTACTGGCCAGCGTATAAGGTATTAACATTTTCTAAAATTTAGAATGAGTTACCTTATAAAAGAAATTTTTACCGACATATCACAATAATAAACGTATTGCACACAAACTGAAAACTACACTGGAATAAACACTTTACAACTGCAGAAAACATTTGATATATATTTACCAATATATTTCAATAATTTGATAACCATTTTAATCAAATTTCTTCAATATTTAAATTACAATTTAGTAAAATTGTCTCAACTTTTTAAAATAATACAGAAGCTAGCTAACTACTGCTATTTCCCGTTTTTTCTCTCATAGAATTGAATTGTTGATAATTTAATCAACACCTCTCTTATAAAATATTACATATTGTAGTAATATTAATGATTTCATTTCTCTCTCTAGGACGTTAATTAGAATAATTATATTAAAAATGTTAATTTCGAAAAATAATTTCAATAGACATATTAATTGATCTATCCACGTGGATAGATATATATATAGGCCACTGTTATAGATATAGTGTGCAACAATTATAGGCATGCCACTATAATGCATTTGTATCGTGTAGCAAAACTAACACATTGAACAGAAACGGAATGTTATGTCATTATGCATATTGTGAAGTTAAATAAAATATATTATTAACAATTGTTAAATATGTTTTTATTAGGCCTACCCTTAATATTAACATTTAATACCGCAAAATATTCAAGACTCCTAGACATTTTCAGCTGATCCCTGTATCACTCACAGAAGTAGGGGTGCTCCATCGCTTCCCTGGCAGTGAGTCTGTCCTGGTGATCATAGCGCAGCAGTTTGTCCAAGAAATCGAGCGAGTCTGCGCTTACCAGATGTTGGTTCTCCGAGTGAACAAAACGCTCCCACCGCTTCCGGCTGTGTCGACCGAGAATGTCGTTAAACCGGGGGTCCAGCTCGATCTGATATTTGTGGATGTACTCGTATAGTTCCTCTGTGCCTAGGACCTTCGCGATGCGTACCAGCTGGTCATAGTTGTCGTGACCGTGGAAGAAGGGTTCTTTGCGGAAGATCATGCTGGCGAACATACAGCCAAGGGACCAGAGGTCCAACGAGTAGTCGTACATCTTTCGTGTCATCGTTTTGGGGGAATGTCGAAAATGTAAGATATTAATTATTAAGACTAACCCTTGGGAGTCCTCGATATAGTACCAGATACAGTAAACAAATTTTAAATAATGTTCTCACATATAGCATGTAATTTATGACATTAAAGTATATCATTTCTGAGTTTTAAAATTAGTTTTTTAAATGTCCCATTTTTAAGAGTAACAAACAACCAACATTGTCATCGAATCATCACAGTATTAAATATTAGTACAAATATAAGTACAGGACATTTGACATTATACTCTCATGAAGCTTTACATCTACTTAGAGGTTTGATAATTTTTTTAAACTATGGATGAATAGAACTAAAAACATTAACATATTCTGATACTAATTATTGGAAATACTTATTATTGGAAATACCTATAAATATCTAGGCATATATCCCAGGATCAAAAATATATGGTATAGACTCGTTGAAAGAACAAATAACCCTTTAGTCATAATGCAAAAATTTAATTATAATAGAATGTGTAATACATGAACAAAAATGTAAGACTGGGCCAGGTTATTACACAAATTATATAATGTATATTATTGTATTTTACAAATCATACTATTATCTATTTATTATCCTATTATAGTGCTATTTAATTTTAAAAAATCATTATTATTGGTTGCCATTCTTATATTATTCTATATGTCATATAGAATGGTATAAGAATGGCAACCAATATTAATGATTTTTTAAAATTAAATAGCACTATAATAGGATAATAAAATATAATTTTAATGTGATAAATGTGAAGTTACCATTAAACAAGTTTTATAGCTTAACCCTTTCGGCCCTATGGCCCATATATGGGCCATCTATACCTTCCTATGGCCCATATATGGGCCATTACAGATT
>JAUZND010007123.1:0-10479 GCA_034780555.1 Coelogynopora nodosa
GTTGGTCCATGTATGTTAGTCGTAGGTGTCCTCCGCGTCTAAATGGTTCTGTAGGTTTATGCTTCAGCAGCTTGGCTGGAGAGTGTGGCCGTATAGTCGCAGGCGTTTCTTTCGAACGATGATGCTTGATTTTTCCACGTTTGTTCGTCGCCTTAGATCTTGATTACTTATTCTTTGGGGAAAATGTATTCCCAAACAAGCGCGGTGAGAGGCGACGAAGCCACATGCAGTGGATAAAACAATGTGGATGTATGTTTCCAATAAATGTTTTACTAATAAAATGTGACAGTTAATCCTATTTTCAAACAAATAGTTAATTATTGTTTTACTTTTGTCTTAAACTTGTACGCATCATAGGCCAATGATGACTATTTAAACTATATAATGCTTTTATGTCGAAAAAGAGTCTCATAAGTCTCCCAATTTCATATTTCAAATACATCTGTGCAACCAAAATATCCGCTAAAGTCAAATGTTCTAACTAAAAAGATTATATTTATATAATAGTATTAAAGCATTGAAAAAGCCAACACATTTTTTATTATTATTATTTACTATGTAAATATTTGTTTTATAGAAAAATCAAAAGTCTCTGAACGCATAGAAAATATTTAATTATGTAAACAACGATTATATTATTTTCTATAGGCCTACTGTTTGAACTGTAATATTTTACCGGAATATTTTCCATTATTCATGTTCTCGATCAATGTATTAAGTAAGGTTAAACTGCCTTGTAAACGTCTATATTTCGTATAACATAATATTCAATATAACTTAATTTATGTTGTACCAATTATGGTTGCTTGTCACAGTCTGCAGCATATTGTATTAAGTTTTGCTGATAAACACTGATATACACTTTCTTTGTATACCTATTTTATTATTAGTAAATATATATTGTACTTGTTAGCTTTGTGGTAAACTTGAAAATGTGGAAATTATTGTAGATACATTACAAATGAAAATACTAGCATAAACTAATTTTGTAATTAGTTTTAATTATGAGATATATAGTATACGTCACAATAAAAATAAGTTAACTATTAAACTTAAATAGCAATACAGGTAATCATAAAATCTATATTAATTATATTATATTAAGTATACAATCAACCTCGAGAAAATATGTTTTCGTATCACTTTTCATAATGTAACTTCAATTAGTTTTGAGTATAAATATAGAGGCACATCAATTATCATTGCAAATACGTTTTAAAAGAAAATCTTTACTTCTTCAATAAAAATGATTGTCTTGTTCCTGTACTTCGCAAGGCTTTAGTTTTTTTTAGCAAAATTGAATTTTATCCATTAAAAGTAACCATAGATACCAACATCTTTTGATTTTTGGCTTACCAGGAATTACTAAATCGCAATCAGACTTTTTACGACAATCAATGAAACCACTTTAATAAGATCACTTTTATTACAAATATCAGAGATTAGATAATATAAATAAACTTTATATTTCAATAACACGTTCAAAACTAATAAACACGTTATCGTTTGATTAAGAAAAATGTTTTATTTCAAAAAGATTAAACATATTATAAGTATACTTTTCTCATTTATTGCCACTTAATCGATTATATCCTATAGCCTATAAAAGTAACTTGGGTTAGTAATTAATGTTGTCCCAGTATTTTAAACAAACACTTTTTTGTAATATGAGAAAGATGATATGTAGTTCTTTTTTTGATAATTCAACCTAAAATAATAAAAATACTAGATATTATAGAAGCGTTTCCATTAATAAGTTTAAGCAGTTAACAGTCATAAGCAGCATATATAGGTTGCTAAATGAGACTGGCAACTACTTGCACTGTTGATTGTCTACACCGACTGTCAGTAAGATTTTAATTAACTGAACTGTGCTATGCTTCATAATGAACATCAGAACTCGTAAATTTGATAACGGGCAAGTAAAAATATCTGGAAAAAAAACTGATTCGTTTTGACAATTATGGTTATTAAGTAAAAATTTATTACGTAGAAAAGTCATTATGATTAGTGTTATTTTAAAAGATGATATGGTTTATAAAGGTTACAAATTTATTAAGAATGGGCTATTTATTCAACGATACGTAAAAGCATTATTCGATATAACGAGCGATGGCCAACAGTCAAAGTTTGTTATTTTAAATATTAAAGCTTTCAAATATCATTAAAAAAATACGATATTTTTAAAGACTACACTATTTTGTTTTGATATATAATGATATACATAATTAATAATTTTGATAAGAATCATTAAAAACACGTTTCAATTAAAAAAATTAAATAGATTGAAAAATCGAAATAGTGAAATCAATGTCTTTATTTTGAATAAAAATACATATTAGAATTTAATATAAATATGGTTTTGAATATTAAAATTGTATTGATATTATTGTATGATATACTTGTTAAACAAAGATATAATTATAACAAAATTTTAATCAACACTAAACTGAGTTTTGCAGTAAAACAAATAAGCACTTTCATTTCGACAATATATTGTTATCTGTATATGATAAATTGTTCCAATACTAACTGAATTAAGTTTATAATAAACTACTAATTATATTTTGAAGTTTAGCAAACGTCTCAGCAGTTGTTACCCTTTAGCTGCAATAATAACACAATTGATAACAATAATAACACATTGATTTATAAACAATAAAATTACTCTAGGCTATTTAAGTCATAGATAACTAATCTAAATTTAAATGGTAAAATTAAAATACGACGAAAAATTTAAAATAACATAAGCAAATATTTACATAATTACGGTAAATAATTGCGGAAAATGCAAGTCTAATAAGAAGAAAAATACATTAACGCATTTAGAATATTAGAAAAGAAAAAAGTCAATCAATGAAACCTTTCAAATATACTACTGAAGCATACGGCAGGGAGATGTGAACAGCGCTGTTTCGTTCTTATAGGGAGTCATCAGCAGACTATACACCACACACCTCACAGTCTATCTTAGTTTAATGTGAAATTCACATATTAAATAATAAAAAAAATCAATTCAAATAAAATAAAAGTGTATAAAAATAACCAATCAACCTTTTTAATATAAAGAAATGTTAATAATAATTTATTAATTATATGACAAAAATTACCAGAAATTACAATATTTTCAAAAAATTATTAAAAAACCTTTTATTTAACACTATCAGTCGCAAAAAAGGTCTAAACATATTTGATAAAATAGAAATCTTGATGATGTAAGTTACATATGATTAAAGAAAATACTAAAATAGAAATAGTACAACTTAAAGAAAATATAACGTGATTCTTCATATTCAAAATAAGTGCTTAAAATCTGTTAATCATCGTTTACAGTCAGTAAACAATGTAATTCATTATTTTCTTATAGTATACAGTAAAATATTACATGGTTTTATATTATTTAAATATTGTAGAGGTCATAAATAAGCTCGAACTCCAAAATTACATATAATACATATGTTTTTTGCAACCAAGCGGATACTTTCATCTTCACTCCAAAGTTTGCATTCACATATCCTAGGGAAAGAGATCTACATTAAAAAATGTGATTACAGAATCTCAAAATAAAAGTTTGCTTTCAATATATTATTGTATATATACAAGAAACATCTACTTATTTTTATAAGAGGAAAAGACTTCCAGTTGCAGGAAAACAAGATAAAACTTTGAATCATCGTTTTTTACTGGGAAAGAAACATTGAAATCAAAGATGAAAATTAACTCAATTTGAACGCAAAGTTTGTTTAGTTGAGCGAATACCTTTGTATAAATAAACGAATGTTTGTAAAAAATATATATATAACTTATTATTGTCTTTCGTCAGTAATATTAGAAAGCCTTATTTATCAGAAAATATTTGGTGTTGGATTTGTAGATGAAGGGAAAAAAATTGATGAGGTATTACAAAATGTAACGATTGTGAAGTTGAATGAATTGCTCAAAATAAATCTATCAAATGTAAAAATATATAATTCATTAGAATAATATAGTAATATACTATGATATACATCATAAACAGTTTATTACAATACACAGTTTGGATATACAAGTATACGTTGATATAATACATAAAATATGTTATAAATGTGGGCCTAGTACGTTTTCGGGAAAATGACGCATTTCTATTTTTTTCATAATTTAAAGATATTTTTTATTAATCTTTAATACAATTACAAATTCCGGGCGCAAGCAAAACATTATATATATATATATAGATTTGGGTTATAAAATCTAAGATTTTAATCAATTATATCGTCATTTGATATACAACGTCAAAAAGTGATTACTTTTTATTTATTCGGCAATAAATTTGTCATTAACAGATACACCAGAAAATATATAAATACTTGCATACAGTTGAGAGAATGGACAGGGATAAACAGAAAGGAGGGGCTATATTTGTATAATACAAACATTTATTAATATTTAATTATCAAAAGATAAAAACTATCATTACTATATATACGTATTATTATAATTGCTTGATAGAATATATTCTTAAAAAAGTGTATAATATATGAGTTTGAGAGCATTTCAAGAGAATTTGTGTACATTTGTTGAATCAATAATGTTATATCGGTATATTAATCAATATCAAATTCCACATTATTTAAAAATGATAAAATATCAACCATGGAAATTATTATTATATTCGAAACAAGCTATATAGAAATAGTACTATCCTTCCAACTTTTGAGATATATTTAGAATACGAAAAAGCAAACACGCGATTGGTATATTTATTTATAAAGATAGTATTACTTTTTATTTATTTTAGTTAAGATATTACTAATTATTCAATAAATCAGTTGAACCCCAATCGATTAATAATCGCATGATTTTATATTTTAATTTTTTTTAGAGGACCGATAATATCTCGTTAGAGACATCCTATTCTTTAGGATACATATTTATAGATTTACCTACAATTTTAGTATATTAAATTGGACCTCTAACAGAAGTTATTACCATTGTAAAATATTATGTTCATTAATAATAATTTTAAAAATATGCATGCCTTCATAATATATAGGTATATATATTATTTGTAAGAAGCCTAATTTTTAAGAAATTTAATAATAAAAAAATTTAACATTAAAATCAACTGATCCAATTTTTTAGACACAAACCATAAATTTAACACACATATTGCAGCGAATTTAAAACTTGACACATTCTGCTAACAGATAATATTTTTTAATGAAAAATCTAATGTTAAATTATCCCCCAATATGCTAATGAAATGTGTAAAAATGTATGTCAAATAAAATGTGATATAATGGAAAATAAACGTAATGTAAAAATAATAAAATGTATGAAAAGTGTTAATATAAAATATATTGTTTAGATATCCCAAAATATGCCAAAACAACATTTTAATTGAACAAAAACATTTTTAATTTAAATATAAAACACTGAACTCACCAAAGCGTTGTTAACTTCGTTGGAATCACTCTCGGGGTAGGGGGTATTTGCTGCCAGCGCAAAGCAATTGGCGAAGATAGTAATAAGAATGAGATATTCAAAAGGTCTAGCAAAAAGATTAATTGGGTTCAGTTAAGGAAACAATGTTTCGTGAAAATGGTCTGAAGGACAAAACGTATATATATATATACATTAAGAGCTCGTCCTGTCATATACAATAACTAAGTAATTGCATTTGTATTTGTACAAAACGAATAATAAATGGTATATGTGTACTGTGTGTACATACATATAGTAACTTGTAAACAGTAACAAACATTCATTAACAAGAATAAAGAATAATTTAAATGAATTTTTATAGTGAATATAAAAACATCAGAAAATTGTTTAACATCAACTTTAATTGTTAAACGCCAGTGGACACGATTTTCCGGTTTTCTCGGGAGAGGGAATTTCTGATTTTTTCTGGGAGGCATATAGTATTTTTTAAATACATAGAAAAAAAGTTCCAACATATTTTATAACTCATAAAAATATTTAGTACAAATATAATTCTAACGTGTCAGATCGTGAATTAATTACAGCTAGAGTTCAAAAAAAGATTTACTAAGTAAAAGACAAAAAAATTGAATTTTTAAGTGATACTAAAAAACTGTACTAATTATTCTTAAACGATAATAATACTTTTCAGTCTATTTAAGTTTTAAATAGTGAATATTACACATTATTTAATTTACGAATTTATAGTTTGTGAGCATACTATAATTTGAAGCTTTATAACGCTATACTTATCCATCAAAAAAGTACTGCCCACTTTTAAATAATATTAAATAAAATATTGAATGAAACAATAACACCACTTAAAATAGAAAGGAAAAAAACCGAGTTAGGTTCGAAAATCGGTTTTCAAAAATATTATAAAATAAAGTGTCAAAATAGTATTTTGTTAGGTATACAATTTGACGTATATAAGCTTGCTTGCATGCTAATGTTCGAACACATAATTAAATAAACATAAAAAACTAATTAATTCTGTACACAAGTCAAAACTATCACAACAGTGAATTTAAGTAGTTTATATAGTTATTAAATGAAATATAATATATTTAATATAATGAAATATAATTAACCGAAATATTTCACAGACCAGAAACAAGCAACCATCCTCAATAATAAAGTAAATCGATAAGAATTCAACTAAATATAATCTTTTTTATAATGTTAAAAAAATTAAAAACATATATAATGTTTTTGCTTAGTAATTCAATTAAGTTGGATAACAATAAAACGTGTAAATGTATAATTATATTAATATAGCCATAATAACTTTATTTCATTAAAACAATATTAAAACATAATTACTGCACATTACCCCAAAGAAATTTAGCAGCGCATATCGGCAGTTGAATTCTCATTACTATCACTTCCTACTTACATAGTTCTACATACAAAATGAACCCATTTGGAAGCTAAAAAGTCTCTTGAGGCCAAAAACTAATTAACATTCCGAAATCTCAAAGGAGCCATACTACAAAAGACAGTTGTTTGATAACGAATATATCATTTGAGACACGTGTAGGCCTACTCTGTATTGTTAAAAAAAAGAAGCATAAAAATACAACGATGACATTTAGGCAACTGAAAATATACTCCATTTAAACAAAGTTAACCCACTCAATAGGATTTTTTAATATAACTGTTTGGTAAAAAGTAACTTTGTACGTAATGAAAATTATTAACAAAATGAAATCTTATAGTATAAAAAAGGCTAAATCAGTTAACTATATATAATGATTAATTTTGTGCAAATTTATGACTCATACCGCACGCATATTTTGTAATCCCAAAGTGATCAGTGAAACGATGATGTAAACATAATTCACGAGATCCTCCAAATGATTAGTTTCATGCAACCTTATATTATGACGTTCACTAGGATTCGCTTTCTTCTGTAATGCGAGGTTTCCTAAAATTTGCCTTCTTATATTAATATAAACATCCTAACGTCAAATGCAGTAGTTTTAACTCAGTATTATAACTATAAAATATTCTGATCAAAAGATCGAAAAATATTATATATTTTTAAAAACACATGCCCGATCTCATTGCCGTCAAATATATTTTTTTGTTTTGATTAATTAACTCATTTAGAATTGAACAGAAGATAAACATATTATAATATGTTGAGCAAGAGATAGATATTAATATATAATTAGTTTAAAACAAAAAAATGCGAACTTAGATAATTTTGTTAATATTATTAGAATTGGCATCAATATATCGTGTACTATATTCAGAAAAAGAAATTATAAATGCCAATGCTTTGCTGTTTTGTTAATGATTTTTTAATGTTGGTTTCCTCTGTCACAGGGCTGTTACAGGTAGATAGAGATAATTGGCATAAATGAAACTTCATTTATTAAACAGTGGAACGAATCAGTAAGACATGAAGATTTAAACAAATAGAAATCAATGCTCGGTGTTCTTTATAACTTATATGGAATACTTTTTAAGCTAAAAACCTAAAAATCTAAAGCTTAAAACTTTTTTAAAAAGCTTTAAAAAAGACAGATACACCGACATACAAATCGGCTCTGTATGTGTTAAATATTTTAATAATTTGATGTATATTTAATTGTATATTTAATTGTATGTCATAATGTTTAGTAATGAAATAAATAGAGCAGAAATTATTTAATGGTTACTCAATATCAGACAAAAATGTAACAACACAATTTTTAGATTAATACAGATATCAAATTTCCTAGAGATTTCCGTGTAATTTTATGTTAATCAATTTGATGTAAAATAGGCCTATTCGATAAAAAAGTAAAACTTTTTTAAACAGTATTTTTAAAATGATTCAAAATAATTTTCACTATTGCTACATTTTTCAAAACAATTCCACTTACTTAAATTATCTAATAATTCGGAGCTTATGAAACAGCTCAATAAAAATTTATTGGTTCTGAAATAATGGTCTAAATGATATGGAATAATATATTTTATAATGTGTAAAAGGTCAACCATTTTCATTGACTCTCATGATGTAAACTGGAAAGCTTAAATAATAAAGTCACATTAAAATGTCTTCGCCAATGGTCTCTAAATATATAATTCATACTACTAAATTTAAAGAAAATAAGTCTCGTGGAACATTGTAGTTTAGCCGAGCGGAGAAAATCTCACTATTAGAATTCCCTAAAAATGTTCACCAAATTTAATCTAGTCCTATAAGACTATTTATAATTGTAGCTAGTGTAATTAAATCAATACCAGGTTAAAGCAAAGGTTTTATTAACCCTAACACTGTATGAATTACTTTTTATAAAGTACAACAATTTGGGTAAAAAATACAACGTAAATTGATTAATTAAATGGTAATCAATTAATTAAAACACGCTCTTGAATTATGAAAAGTCACAAAAATATGCGAACCCCCATGTATTGCCTGTAATTCCCACCATCAAATCGAATATTTGATAGGCCCTTGTGCATACAACTAAAGCTCTGTTTGTGACACAGAATAATCTTGTAAAAGACAGCCATACCCTGCAGCTGCAGATCGGTAATGAATGCACCCGATTTTGAATCGATTGAATAAGAGATTCATTCTCTTCTTTCATAGTTTCTCTCTAGACACAGATTTTAGAGATCACTTGGCGTCACCTAAACTAACCGAAGGGCGAACGCGAAGCACATAATATTACTTCTCAACAACAGGCGCACAAACGGTAGGAAGAAACCAAGCAGAGGAAGCAAGCAGTAGGATGACAAACAAATCGCGAGGAATGTGTTTTTAAAATCGATCTGAAGCGAGTTTTAAAAAGTGAGCACTAGGGCTGCTCCACTGTACCCCAACTCCCCGTATAAACTTCCTGTGTTTGCTGTTGCGGTAACACTACAGAGTATAGAGTAAGTTATGCCAGGTTAACTACTAGCTACTAGCTAGTTTTATATCTCATAAACGTCAATGATAAGGGGAATTATTTAAAGGGAATATTTAGGCAATCTGATAAACGCGAAACAGGTGAAAATTATAAATAATATTACCGAGGTTGTTTATGACAGTGTTTCCAAAATGTTATGCTTTAACAGATTGAAAAAACTTGGTGATCAAATTCATTGTATTGTATACATATCATACTCTTATTAATATTAAACAAATATACAACCATATTATAGGGCAACTTTATAACGATAGAGAAAGTAAGTGATTATAACATAATTTTAATATAGAATATTTAATATAATATTGACAAGGCCTATTTATGGTCTATATTAAAGAATTAAATGTTCAAACAAAACATAATAATATGCTAATAGAAAATTATCTCATGTGAATTATTAATACTAACTACAATATATTATATTTCTATCACCAACTTTCAGAAAAAATGGTAGGCTAAATGGAGACTGTACCCTAGCACCAATTCTCTACAAGGTAAAAAATGTTGATGAGAAAAGTATAATAATACAATTTTAAAAATACCACTTTTAAATAGGCATAACACATAGTGCCGATTAGCAAAATTATACAAAACTTATTCCGACAGTGATCACCATAATTTCTAACAACATAACTTTATTCTATAAGTACGAGGAAGAGGTGGGAGGGGGGGATTTACCCAGTAATTTTAGATTGTTTACTATTCAAAATCTAATAAGGCTATCATCCTGAAATGTCAGTACCTTTTCAATTCTGTATGCACTTTCGATTTCATATATTTTAGCAGAACTTGATGACGTTACATATAATGCATTACTCAGTAAGCTAAGTAAGTTACTACTACTTAGTAAGTTACTACTACTTAGTAAGTTACTACCACTTAGTAAGTTACTACTACTTAGTAAGTTACTACTACTTAGTAAGTTACTACTACTTAGTAAGTTACTACTACTTACAATCGTAAGTTACTACTACTTAATAAGTTACTACTACTTAGTAAGTTACTACTACTTAGTAAGTTACTACTATTTAGTAAGTTACTACTACTTAGTAAGTTACTACTACTTAGTAAGTTACTACTACTTAGTAAGTTACTACTACTTACA
>JAUZND010007125.1:0-10478 GCA_034780555.1 Coelogynopora nodosa
TAATTAAAGAAGATATTTCTGTTGTTATGGCGCTGGCTTCCCGAGTATGTCCTTTTCTCATTGCTTTGTTTTTCTTTCTTAGGAGTAATTTGATGAAGGGCGTAACAAACTCAGGATCAGTACTTCTAACAGTGATTTGACGGAGAGGAAAGTGTTTGTTCATCAGCATTGTCAGGTTTTGATATAGAATGTCGCAATTGTCCTGGAAAGGGATGTCATTGTTGATTTGCAGTCTGTGTAACTCAGGATCTTCCCTGAATAGGGCTACTTGGCAGGGCTTCCGGATTCGAATGTTGTGTTTCTTTCTAGTGGCGTTTGAGAATTTCTTTTCGCTGTTACTGGCTATGATGGCTAGATGGTCTGATTTCACTGTAGATTTGATCAGCTTGATGTTGGTATATGTCGCATCGCTAACATAAATTCTGTCAAGATGATTTTTTCCTCGAGTAGGGTCCTCAACGATTTGATATAGGTTAGTATGCTCTACGATTTTCTCATGGCTTAAGGTATTGAAATCACCTGCCAAAATAATTGATTGGGGTTTAGATCGGGAACTGTCATTAATGAGGTTTTCGAGATGCGAGAGAATGCTGTCATCTTTGTAAGGGGCCTTTGGTGGATGATAAATTGAACCTATTAGATAATTCGCGTTGTTGAAAGCTACCTCTAACAATAGTACAACATTTTAAAGTAATTATTTTACAATCGATTGTCGCAATAGTTATTTCCCTTTATATAAGTTGTACTACTTCAATGTTAACTTACCACAAAATATCAACACAAGAAAATCTAAGAATGAAGGTGCTATTAACATTCGTTAGATAAATTTATATCTACACCTTAAAAAATCATTGGTAAAATCGACATTTTCCCCCTGAAGAATTTTTTCTCCACCTTTTTATCAATCTCTACCTTTTTAAACAGTGCAATGATTGAAAATGTAGGTTGCGGCTAATCCACATTCAGCCATCGACGGAATAGTAACCATGTTTATAATGCATAACTTATTTAGCCACAATATTTAACTTTTCTACAGTAGTAAATAATTTTTTTGTAGTTTTACATGGACGTAGATACAGCACTATGAAACAGAAAATTTTTTTGTACAAAAACGAGTCTACATGAGAATTTTTTTAGAGGGTTTAGTAGTAACCAACTCTTACACCTTTTTGTGTACTTGTTTAATCTCCCCATTCATTACTAAAGGTTGACACTATTATCGCTATCTCGACCAATGAATGATAAAAAAACGCGGCAATTGAAATATTGTTATAATTGTAATTTAAAAATAAATATAAAAACAAATGAACAATTCTATAGTACATACTGCATTAGAATACAATGGGGATTCTTTATAAATAGCAATAAGAGTCAACCAAAAATATATTGAAAGTTAAACTTAATATTATGTGTACAGAAAACATACACTCTTTTATATCGAGTAGATAATGCAGTTGTGTTAATACAATTTTAAAGCGACTATGTTTCTATACTAGTAACAAACAGCCCAACTGGTGCGAAATGCAGCTACGTGAGTATTTAAGCAAGAGTTTTATACAAAGCATTAAAATAGACACTTTACAATTTGAATAACATTAGCAGTATTAATAAGATACATTGGCAACTATAATTAAGTAAAATTATCTTTTCATACAACTTGTTAGCGTCGTTTAGATGGATCAAATTATTTGACTGAGGGAATGCTCATTCTAAAGGACATTGAAGCATTCTATTAGTAATGCAATGCATTTTCTACTTTCCAAGTTTTAATTGATAGATAACTATTGAGATTACTGTATATTTCTAAAAAATAAATGTGGCCATCTGAATTAAATACTAACTAAGTGAAAGCGTTTCATATATTGAGAAATATCAATGAACTATGCCATTAAAAAGTAAATAAAAAACAGCATTCGATATTATGAATTTAAATTACAAATTGAATGGATGAATTAATTAACGGTCAATTAAAATTCAATAATCATACATATCTATAATTTGCCGGACATTATACCTACAGAGATTCACTTTTTGAACAATTCATGGCACAGTGATAATTGTATGCCAACACTCAAGATTTTAATAAATTAATCAATAATACATATAAGAAGTTTTTTGTTAACTTTATTAATAATTCAATAATTAATTATTCCGGCAATTTTATACTAAATAATAAATTATTAACCAATAATCACATTACTATATTTTAATTTAAAAAATTGATTACATAGACAAAATGAGCCCAGCAAGAATGTACCAATCTGTGTACACACAAAAAATCTAAAATGGATATTTCGATAAGTTTAACTCTAATCGAACAATCTTAACAAGTACACAAACTGTCGATCAGTTTTGGGTTAAAAATAATATTGTTGAATGTTACGTAGGTACCACATGAAATAATTGTAATTAATGAAATTATTACTTTACAAGAATATATATTAATATAAGAATATATTTTAATATAAACTCAATCATAAAATTGATTTTACTTTCCCATGACGATAGTTTTGATTAGAAATCTGGCCATAGATATCGGACACCACATAATTGATATAACGTGATGTGGTAAGCTTAACGAAGCCATGTCACAAGATGTTATATTGAGTAAACTTACTAAAAAATATATTCATATTTTTTCACTGTCGTTTGTATCACGAAATAAACTAAATGTAATGTACAGATGACTTCTATATTTGACAGGGTACTCTCAATATTACAAAATTATATTCCGTTATCACACCGAGAATCTTCTTTTCGTTAGATATTAACACAAAAACAATAGCTCAGACCACATAACATTTTGAAACAGATTTTTAATTACCTAGGTAACTTTATAGTATTGATTAATTATGATTATCCATACATTTTTAAGAAACGTATATTCGCATAATTTTGTTAAGTTTTAATAAAATTCTAATGCGATTAGATTCCTTTTATTGACTAATTTTTATTTGATTGAATAGTTGTCTGTGCAATATATAGGTCAAGATTATGTACATTTCAAAGGATTATAACTAATTAGATTAATACAAATATTTAATGAAAGTATATTATATTTATTATAAATATTAATTAGAATAAAAATCCCCTTTGAAAAAAGGCATCCATTATAAGTTGCAGATTACATTATTTTAAGTTATAAATGACATGATTTTATTGAACAATAAAAAAGGACATCTTTTCTATTCCTAAATGGATAATTATTCATAATGAAATCGATTTATAAAAAATTCAGAAACATTAGCGCATAATAAAAAAGGGAACCAATTTTGTTTTAGTTGCTATTCTCATGGTAACGGTATACAATTTTGTGGACATTTGGCAAAAAATGTTTCGAATGGATTTCATGAAAATAATTCCACTAATCAACAATTATACATCTGTAGATAATCCAGAAACATTGAGTCAGATAAACTATTCTGATATCGATTAGGAGACGAGAATACACCGAGATCAGAGTCAACCAGCCGCGGCGGCGGTGGGGTGGGGGTCAGAAGAGCTCATAGCTGCGCCGATGACACGGGTAAGGCGGCCCCAATCAGCGCAGACGAGGCCCCCCCCACGCCCAGCCCGGAGGCCTCCTGCAGCGGTTCACACCGGAGCATATTGACGCTGATCACCAGGGGGAAGCTGACACTCTCGGGCAGTGTGAGCAGCCGCTGCTCGATGTTCTCAAGGAGACGAAGCCGGGTGACCCCGCGTGTGGAGCACTGGGCGAGGAGGTCGCCAGTGGGAGAGAGGCTGGCCACGGTGACCGAGAGGAGGACCCGCCGGGAGCCCACGTGGGAGATGGCGGCACGGCCGTTGGTGCGGTCGGACAACCGGATAGCGTAGAGAGAGCTGTATATTGGAGGGGGGAAGGGGGACGTTACAAAGAACGAAAAAAATAAGATGCAATAAAACCAAATTGCTTCATTAAAAATGTAAGACATTTGATTAAGCACATAAACTTTTCACTTAAAATTCGTACGTATTAATGTCTAATAATAGTTAAGTATTTTTATTAAATGTTCCGCTGTATTAATAATAAAATTCTTCTGTATATTGGTACAACGATATATTGATGTCATCAATTAATAACGAAGCAATACTTTCAATTCAATATGAAACGAAAACACAATTAGGCAAATATAGATACTGAAATATAGAACAATTGTTTTTTCGATATCAGAAAAAATAATTAAAAATATATGAAGAGTCGTAATTTTATCTTGGAATTCCACAACTTATTGTCCGTTTTTACCTAATTCAATCTTTCATAGTTTTGAACGATACGTTTATTTAGGTGTTCTACATTTGTAAATAGATGTAACACTGAATACAAAAGAAATTCAGCAGTCATTGTCATAAAACATAACTACGATTTGTATTAGTTAATATCATATTGTAGTTTTGTATTATAGTTTAACAGTTTATATAGTATAGTATAATATATACTACCACCGCTCTACACCTCTACAGTTGTTCAATGCATAAAAGTTCGCAGAACATCTCAATCAGTGGGTCACGAACTCTCGGAAGTCTGCATCAACACAATATTGTTAGCGGATAAGAAGAGAGAAGTCGCCTTGAGTTGTGCTGTTCAATGGACAAGCTTCAAGCTATTTAAAGTGTTTAGTAAACACTTCCATGGAGAAATTGCATTGTAAGGTAAGTATCATCTTTAATACAAGTGTCATGAGATGTTTAAAATAGGAACGAACGGATATCAACTAAATTAACTTATAAACTACGGTCAGTACTGTTTTGCGCTTTATTTGACCATTATAGGAAACATGTTGTGAAGCACATAAGTGTAAATTCAACTAGTTTAAAATTATAACTGAAAATTATGTAAAATTAATATTATACTGTGATAACAACAATATCAGTACCGTACATTATATATAATAACATTCACACCAGTATTAGTATGGTATATAATAATTTGATATTACTTGGTATGTAATGTATGTAGTTATGTAGAAAAATAAATGCTAAACATCAATCCTGAAATGTAAATAATTTGATTAAAAAACTAATGACTGTTTTAATCAGTCAGTATGTACAATAACAATTAGGTATTAAACTTAATGATCTTATGTGAAAAAAAAACAACAAACATACAAATATAATTAAGAAAATTCAATGTATATTCAATATAAATATAAAGTATATATCGAAATAATATATTATACAGCTGTTCATTTCTGAATACTACAAAAATCGCTAAAAATAACTTATAGTAACAACAAGTTTATTACTAAAAACACATTGATTTCTATTGGATGATGTGTTTATTCTAAATAGTTTAATGTAACTTTTAAATATTTGTATTGCCACGTTTCAATTTCTTTAAAAAAAATTCTTAAAATGATATTTATTTCAAAATTTTCAAAATAATTTATTTACAATAAAATGTTAAGTATTTAGTTAAATTGCAATAAATAATATTATAAATAACTGTTTGTAAATTGTATGTAGTTCTTTATAATGTTAGTATAGACACTAGCTTCATAGTATAAAACATAAATAATTTTTATTAAATAGCATACGCACATATTAGATGGTATCAAAACATTTCTGTTCATTTTATCGAATATATTAAATTTCGACAAAATGTTTCAAAAATCGTAATTATCATTAAAGAGTCAAAATTTCACGAAAGATGTCAAAATTTACAGCATTTAAGACTGTCACTGGATAATAACACTCATATCGGCTTCAACAGCCACAAACTCTCGGCATTCAATCAACCATCCAAGGCGCAGGTAACTCACCGATCCTTGTACTGGAAGACCATATCAAGGCCGAAGTTAAACCCAGTCCAGCGCCAACTGCAGGGCAGGTCGGTGATCAGACGCCTCCCACAACGCTCAGACGAGCTCCAGAACACCGCCTCATCCAGGTCCTCCTTAGGCCCAGGGTCTGCCGCCTCGTAGCAGAGCAACATTCGAAGCCACTGGCCACGATAGGCCTCCATCAGCCAAGCTGACAGGGTTGGGGGAATGGGATCGTTCGTAAGCACAGTATGCTTAGCTATCAGTACCAGAAGAACGCATGTATTGGATGTATATTCATAGATATTAATGAAATTATTAAAATAATAAATAACTTATTTTGTTTACAATAACCACTAAATTTCATTGATCTTTTTCAATTAATGAGCCACCATTAATGCAGTAAATAATACAAAATTGTCCTTTCCTATAGATAAATGAAGCACATTAGTCGTTCTATATAGGAAACATGCACTGTTTCAAATTGATAAAATATAATTTATCAGTCGGTACGATAATTGCTAATTAGATGGATTCTTGTTCTGACTGTAAAATTAATATTGATCACATTGGAATAGAAATGGCTTCTGTGCAACAATTATCATTCTTTATTGATCCAAAGAATTTATGTAGAAATTTTTTCCTCGTGTTAATTTTGGTTAGAATCTTTGTTACGTTGTATTTTGTTAAACACCCTGAAAACCTATAAGATGTTTGTTATACTCGAAATTTTCAGTAACCTAACTTTTATTAATTCATATTTTATTTTATATTAAACATTATATAGTATACTATCACAAAGAAAACAAAGTACAAACTGAATTTCACACATAAATATGTATCTCGAAATAGTCTGTATCTAGACCATAGACTAGATCTAGATCTAGACGAATAGCATTTACGTGCATATAATTTATACATCTACATAAGATGTGCATTTATGACAATATATTATGTATATCTTGACGAAATATATACATAATATGTTATATTTACCAAAATATAGGTTTAAAGGGTAACGCATAACTTAGTATTTTATAAGCAACAAAAGATTAAAAATACGTATTTGGGTTATTTGTATATTCACATCATTCCTCAATAAATATCTAATCAGTAATACTTATACAGTTTCAGGAACGGGTTTCTAAACAGTACCCTATAAAAAAAATTTATTATAATAATCAAAACAAATTCCACAATAATATCTCCGTTCATGAATAAAAATTAACCGGAAGAATAAATTCCAATAAAAAACAGACGTGAGACACAAATGCGACTCTAAAATTTACATAAAACGCCCTAATTCATTTAAAAGAGAAGTTGTAAGTTCCCTTTTGCTTACCTGTAGCCATAATTATAATGAGAATGATGCAAAGCAAAACCAATTCTTTCTTTATTTTGAAATTTACCCTGAAAAGTAATTCTTTATAATAATAACAATGTAATATTGCAATAAAGTCACAAAGATGAAATATATCTAATATACGTGTAATGGTAGATTTTTATATAAATGAATTTGATTTCGTAAAGTACTATGATTTTGAAAGCTTAATTTTAAGTATGGTAAAATTAAGGGAAGGCAGCTGTTGCAAAATCTGCTTGGTGGAAAAGGAATACATAATTATTACATATATATATATACACACAGTTTGAATATTTTATATACTAATGTACCGTCCTCAAAAATAAATAAGACAGTGGTTATCGGGAACAAAGTCTCATGACGCGGATCTCCATAACTTACCATCGGGCACTAAATTGTCGTTGCTCAGAGATATCGCGGCCTGGTGGACGTTGATAATGTTTTCCCAGCGTAGACACCGAAAGATTGGTCGATATGGAGAGCAATCATCACATTCCATGAAAGAAGTATCTTCAGAGAGTTAGAAAACAACATTATAATCTTTTTTATAAAAGGTATATTTTTCTAAGTATACTGCAAATTCATATTCAATATTGGATTTCTTATTATTTCATTATAATGCTAGCCTATAAATATAACATTATTAAACATAAATAATTTTATATTAAAAATAATCTTAATAAGTTTCTAATGGCAGTAAATTTTGTCAATTAAAAAACTTTGATAACTACCTTATATTATAAGATAATATATAAACTACATAATTATTATAACCGATGTATTATACAATTATTCGATTACAACATTTTATTAAATTTAAAAAATATTAATGAAAATATTAGTGTCCATTTTGATATGCCCTGAAAATGCAATTACTTCCAAGGTGCACTCTCAGCTCCCTGAATGATATGAACTTTTATTTTTTTATTATATATAACGAATCAATTAACTATAATTAATATCAACAATATTTTCAGTGTGACACTGCTTAAATTTTCCAGATTTACAGTCAACAAGATTAACATAATATAATCTTGTCAAACTGCATTAGTTAATGTATAGGTAGAGGTTATTGTGAATACAAATATCAATATACAATTTAGACAAGCTTACTTTTTGACTTGCAAAATGCTAAAGCATCGGTGTACAATTCATTTTTAGCCGAAAAGGAATAAGAGGGGTTGAACTGTAAAAATATCCACTGAAAAAAAAGCGGGGTGGTATTTTAATTAAATGTTGCAGTAAATGTAATGATAAGTTACACGTCATTTACAACTAACTATATTAAAACGTTATATCGAAAAGTACTCCAGAGTAAAGATTATTCAAACTTTTAATAAATAATAAATAAAATAAATATTAAATATAATTAATAAATTATTCTACTGAACAAAATTAAAAAAACAGTGATAAAAATGTGTTTATATAATGTTTATAAATGATGCTCCTTTCCTATATTTTATACTAAAAAACAATAACTGTCAATATATACAGAATTTAACAGAATGTTTAACCGAATGTAAAACAAACAAAAACCTTAAAAAAAAAAAATCTTAAAGATATCCACAACATTAATGACGCAAATTAAAAAACTAAGATGTAAATGCGAAAGTCGGATTGGCAATTTAATAAATGACATTTACACAATTAACTTTATCGACTTACTGTTTAGTCAGGTTATCAATCAGCTCACAGTAAATTTATGTTGGCTATGTCAGAATACTTACTGACCAATCAGATCAAATTATTTCGGTAAGACTCGTTTGTCGACTCCACTGAATACCGTGTGTTTATTAGAGTAACTAATATTATTACTTTTAATTGATGATAATGACAATCACGAGCTTGCGGAAACAGTGAGAGAGATTGATTCTATACTTATTTTGTCTGTTGACTATTTGAAAGTGGTTTGATTGCGAATTCAGCTTAAATAACTGTACTAAATAATCTTACCTTGGTTAAGAGAATAAGCAAATCCTGCTCAATCTGAATTACAAATGTTTTGGGGTATTTTATAATCTCAGTCATAAAAGAGTTTCTGCAATGAAAAATAGAATAAAATGTAAAAATGTAGAATCATATATAGACAATTGTTCGCAACTTCACAATTTTCATTTAAATAGTAATTTCATAATTATATTAATAAGCTTAATTACAAATTAATTAATCTTCATCCTCTCGCTTATTAAGCGTTGTCCACACTATACGATTTCATACAATTTTGGAGTTGGATAAAAAAATTGTACAACTCTTTTTGGTCCAATTTTTAAAGTTGTATAAAAATAAACAGATTCTATTTTCGCACAACTATTGATTTTTTACTATTCTTTTGCTCAAAATATCTAAACTAATTATGGATTCTGGCATCTTAATCGCTCTATATGAGCAAGAACCATCACTCTGGAACACAACTCAAGAAGATTACCATAACAGATTTAAAAGAAAGGCTGCTATACAACGAATTTGAAAAACAATGAAAATATCTGATTAATCTATTTAAATTTTAATAGAAATAGCAGATCAATATCAACAACCTGATTAAATTTACATCTTTTTACAATTACACATTGCAATGTTTTTGTATTATATATCTAGTAAAATTTTTAATATGCCATACATTGCAATTTAACAAAACTATTTTTTCCATTTTTTGACTTTCAGAAAATAATTGCATGAAAAAATTCAAAGCCCAAGGATCTATATTTTGAGATAATTAAAAAAAATCACACAGCGAGTGGCCAGAGTGCTGGCGATTTGTACATGTCCAAATGACCTTATTTTAAAGAACTATCTTTCTAAGGAACCTTTGTTTCTAAAAAAAAAACATATTCTTTAGGACCAACAGTAATGGGTCATGTATGAAGAGAATATTTATTTTGATATAAAATTTAGCAAATCTAATATCTCTGAACATACTCATTTCTAAATAGGAGAGTAATTGAAAGTATCTTAAAAGCAGTGATTATATTCTGCAAGTGTGTTCTCTTTTTCTCAATCAGAGGCTCAATGTTGTTATATCCATTCTTAAATAATTTAAAAAAGTTTTCAGGATCATTTAGTTATAATTCTCTGAGGATTCCACCTTCTCCAACACAGCCAACCTCTTTTCATTCTCCAATTCTTCGTCGACTCCCGCTTATTATTTTTACGCGTTGTCACAATGTAAGCATCAACAGCAACTGCCCGGCCCATGGACACCGCCTTCTCGAAGGGCCCTCACGGGCTCGGGCGCGCCGGGTACGCCGACGAAGTTGTCTATTTTCGGCTTTGCACCAGCGCCCGCACTCAGTGGACTGTGCTGGACTGCATGGGCTCAGATCACTTGCCCATCCTGGTGTCACTCGACATCGAGG
>JAUZND010007126.1:0-10478 GCA_034780555.1 Coelogynopora nodosa
GTATATTATAATATTTAACAAATAGTAATTCTAATTTTATTGATCTATAAAAAATGTCTAAAATTCGTTAAATTATTAAAATCACGGACCTATATATATTTCACTGAAGCACCTAGTATAAATAGCAATAGATAATGTTTAAGTTAGCTTATAATTCTGTTTGGCAATGCCAATGGTATTTTTTTTCAGTGAGTAATTTTTTGATAGACACATATTGCCAGTGGTATTATTTCTTTTTAAAACTCTTATATTCTTATTAATTATTATATATTGTACCTATATTATAGTATTAAGTGATATAGATATAAATACTGACAAAATATATACTATATAAAGGCTATAATGCATTTAGAGTATTTATAATTTAGTGGGTCCAGAATACCAAATAAGCACCAGTTAATTATCAATTATGACAAATTATGTTGAAATTTTATTAAGTAGTTGTCTTTAATATATCGATTGTTTCTGTATTATTTCAACTAACATATTTAATTTAATATAATGTAAATTAAACATATGAAGGATTGATATTAACATATTAATATTTAATGTTTTAAAGCAATTAATATTACTACAAAGTCAAAAGTCTGAACAGTGGCAGTATAATCATGAAATCACACTTGTGTAAATAACAAGATATAGAACATAATAATGAAAAAAATTAACGGTTATTCTCACTTTGTATATGCATGTCCGATATCGAATATAACCGCATTCTTTTCGGCACCAATAGATAAACCCTCCAACAACGGCATTTCCCAAGACCGACCGTTTATCAAAACCGAAACCGTGAGAATTGAATAATTTAAACAAATGCCAGAAATTTGAGCGATTTCTTGTGTCTTGTGATAACTAAATCACTAAGGAGCCATTTATATTTAACTTTACGCAAAAAAATAGGCTTTCAAAGAGTAAGGAAATATCAGAAATAAGAGAAAAAACATTTACTACATTTATCTGTATGAAATATAGATTTCTGGAAATTGGTATATGTATATTGTAATTTTAAATTATCCAAAAACATACTGATTAACATTTTCTTTTTTACATATGGAACGTTACAATAATCACCGGCTTACACTATTTTTTCATTTTTCTGTAGAGCCTAAAGTATATTAAAGGGAAATTTTTGGTGAAAATTTTTATTTTTTGTAAAATCTGTTGCTTTGTAATGATTTCTCCTTATTCTGAAAATTTCATAAACAAATTTTAAACATATGTTTATTAAATCGATTGTTTAAATTACATGTTGATTTCACTGCTTTTAACTTAAATCAAATTAGTCCTTATTAAAGTTTAATTATTGTTTTCTAAAACTCTTTTATGGTCTCAATTCCGGTTATTTTAGTAGCATATTTGTTTTAAAATATTAAAATAATTAGTTAACAAATTAAATAATATAACATTTTTTTCAATTGTGTCATGGCGTCTGCAGAGAGTGGTGCTTTATATAAGAATGACATATTGTTTGGAGCAGATTCAGCATCTGACGATGAGTTAGATGGCTTAAATGATATAAATGAAATCGGAAATATACCCTATGAAGATTTTATAGATAAGCAATGTCAGCTATTTCGTATATTTATACTGTTATTGTGCAATTATTGTTGTAATATACTTAAATTCTGTAAGCCCGGTGATTTAAAAAAATTAAATATAAATAGATTTATTGTTAGTTAATCGAAATTGTAATCGGTTATACATTTAGAAGTACATACATCCAATGTTTAAAACTATTAAATTCATAGATATAGCACGTATATGTTATAGATATTATAGTGCTAATTTCTAAAACCGGTGTTTTTAAAATAATATTTTGTGTAGCTATGCGTTTTAACAACTTTGATGTATTAAAAACAACATTTTCTTACTATTATTTTAGAGAATCCAAAAGCTTTCGGCCTACTTTTTGATGATTAACCGGTTTTCAATGATCAACAGCCACACGTACGATCGGCAGAAACTGCTGCAGATCAGGACAGATTGTAACGTGCCATATGTTTAACACACTAAAGTTTGCTAAACAAATTATTAGCGTAAAGTAACGCAACGGGGTAAACCCCGCCCCCCGTTACGCAAAAGTAAACAACCCATCTCCTCCTGCGTATAAACGTAATTTGTTAATGACTGAGTAAATGGTTAAGCCTGGTTTGTTAATTCCAAGAGTGTTGTCTCGGAACAGTTTCGAGTCTATATCCTTGAATTCTCCCGTTTCTGCCTAGAAGCTGCGCTAGCGAGATAGTCCGCAACCCTAAATGGGTTATAGTTTGGTATGAAAAACATTAGTGACCGTGGATTGTAAGAGTCATTGGTGAAGTGGGCACGCTTCATAAACTATTCACTTCTCCAGGATTATGGGGAATCTAGAATCAGGATGAGTTATAATTCATCCGTCCATGAGTGTTTATATTAAACAAATTTCGTCGTTAAATAAATAATGTAATTTTGAATTTTAGTAAATATTCAATCAAAAACAAAATAACGACATGTTGAATAAACGAATAAAGGTCGACGAATTAATTACGTAAAAGTTATGGTTATTATATTGTAGCTAAAACTGTTTGCCTAAAAGTTGCAAATGTTAAAACAAAATTTATAAAATGTTTACGTTTTATCATTTGCCACTTTCATGACATGTACTTTTATTATACAATAAGGATGATCATAAGACAAACTTTAGTTGGATTTAAACATTCAATAACAATGATTAGTAGCAGCAGTTTTCTGTATTTTAAAATTTTCAATTTTAAACTATCATCTCATATCTGATCATGAAATTCGCATCTTCTGTATCTTTTAATTTCAATTTATGTAGAATGAAAAAAAAGTTTATCAAATTTTCAAATTCACAATAATACAATAAGTATAAAAAGCAATAATAATTTTTATTCATGAAACATATTTTCATTAAAAATATTTCTTATATAATTTCAAACATCAAAATAACTATCAATCTTGTAGCGAGACTGTTAAGTGTCTGCATAGCTCTGTTTTAAAAGCACATTTTCTTTGATTTGCTTGCTGTTATTCTCAATAAAACCAGCAATTATTTTATACTAATCGTCGCATTGTTTCGTAAGCTACAATATTATAATAGTTTAACATTTATTTTAAAAGGATCTATCGTATTTTAGTGATTTTAATATTTACAATTCGGCTCAATGATCAAATGAGTGCAGTCGACCTACACGCAAAGTTAAAAGACGTTACTTGCACCTTGGAAACGATCGTTACCCAACAACATAAAAACATGCAAATATCCTTTCCCACTACCTCACTGACAAACAATAAAGGCTACCATAACGTCAAATCGCTTATTAAATAGCAATTGCTATCGAAAACACTCATCTTCTTCAGCTGGTGAACGATCCAACAAATAAGCAGAGCTTAATAGACCGCATTTACTGTAATAAAAACATCTATAAGCAAGTCGAAGTCATTAACCCAACCGTGAAAAGTTATTTTAAAATATTATCGCCTGAAATGGTCTAAAAAGGCACACAGAAAAAAAGGAAAGAATCAAGCACAACATAAGAATAAGAAGCCCTATAAGGATACTGTCATCTACCAGGAAGAAAGTAAAATAATCCTCCTCACCTTCAAAAAATATCTTCCCTTCCAAAGAACCTGCCGCGACCAACTGCGTACGAAGAACTGAAAAAAACTCCTCGATAGATCTTTCCCAATGACAGAAATTACTGTTACCTCCAAATATCATCCTTTTGTCACCCCCATCATTACGAAATACATAAAGATAAAGAAAGGACAAATTCAAAAAGCAAATAGAATCACTGACAAATCAAAATAACCACTTACCAAATTGAGTAAAATAGACACCAAAACCGCAGCAAGAGTACTCTGGTCAGCAGTACGACAAATCACGGGAAAAGCATGACATGAACTGTATGAAACTATTTACTGACATTGCATGTACGCCAAACCAGAAATCAAAATTGGTCCAACCAACCTCAATAGGTTGATCCAACCAACCAATCCCACCGAAGCCTTGCTACAATAAAAGACACAGCTACAGGAAACGATGATACCATCATGGTTCCTCAAATTAAGTGCAGACCTCATCGCTGAACCAATTACTAAACTTATCAATGCTTCTATTAACCAAACTAAAATACTAGCACATTGGAAAAATGCAATATTACCAGAATTTAGAACCCCTCCACTGTGGCTCATGATTACCGCCCAATATCTATCATATCAGTTCTATGTCGATTAAAAGAAAGACTTATTGTAAAAAACTAAATGAAAGTATTCAGCACAATAACAAATACCTCTACCAATACTCTTTCAAACGGACAGGCTCAACAACTAATGTCATCATCGCCATTATTAAAGGGATCACTGAACACCTCGAAAATAACAATTACATCTGCATGATCAGTTTGGATTTCTCGAAAAGCCTTCGACACAGTGAGGCATTGCAATCTAGTCAGAAAGCTGAACGATCTACCAATCCAACTGGAAGTCATCAACCGGATCGACGCCTATATTAACAAACATAGCCACCAGACCAAATTCAACAGGGTAATCTCTGACAAACTTTACACTGATGCAGGCGAGGTACACTGATACAACGATCAGTTATAGGACACTTGACATGCATTGTGGTAGCGTAAGACCTGCAACCAAAAAATTAAGACCAATGCAATTATAAACTATGCTGATGACACTTGTACCTCTCTTCATTCCTCCAGAAAACATCGACAAAACCCAGCAAGAACTCCAAAACATCAAAGATTGTGCTTGATGTAATAATCTAAATGCAAAGAAAATATTTTTACGATACTATAACGCAACAAGTATTCCCCAGCTCCCACCATCTCCAATATCTCATGTGTCTCCGAAGTCAATGTCCAAGGAATAACACTCACGAGCAAGTTAAGTATGAATACCCACATTGAAACAATACTGAAGAAAGCCAACAGCCTTAAATACGCCATATTAATACTAAACAATAAATGACTGTCTAAAAAAGTAACTTTCCTAGTCTACCATTTACTAATCCTAAATCCTTTCACATATGCAATCCAAGCCTGGTTAGGACTTCTGACAAAGGCTGAATTTCAAAGACTGGAAGCCAACGTATAAAGGACTCTAATACATACGCACAGCTGCGAACCACATACGAATTTGCGCTAATTAGCTTCTAAAATGGATAAAGTCTGTTTAAGAAAGCCAAAAGTATCGAATACATTTTACAGAAACACCTATCCCGCCAGCAGAAACCTCCAGCCATCAACGAAACCTGAGAAGCGGACAAACATATAACAAATTCCATCACTCGATATCAACAACCAGAAGAACTTCTTTGTGCACAAACATGCGTGCTCTTTACAAACCTATGACTGGCAAGTGATCTAGCCTAAATTACTTGGTCAATTCCGAATATTTTTTTACCACAATCATGTATTACTCACGTGCTATCTATTATGTACTATTATTATTACTGTATTATGTATGTACCTTCAGTCACACCTAAATATATTTTATTTTATCACTATTATTATCATTATTGCATTCTATTATCTGTTACTGTATCTTAATATTACGTCTGTCAAATGCTGCAATGCTGAAAATATAGTTTATCTTATCTTTTGGATATAATACATTCTCATGCAGCCATTATATTGAGAAATCGACAAAATGGTTATAGGAGATAATAATTATAACTGTTCCAGTAATTTTATTGTAAATATATTTGCTGTTCATTTGTTTTTAATTGTTAACATTATTATTCATTTAATATTTAATTGTTATAATACAATACATCATAAAACATATAAATATATTTATAAATATTATATATTAATATATATATATAAACATATAAATATAACAAATATTTTATTTATAATTATACATTTGACATAAATTAATTGGCAAATGTATTTATAAGAAACCTTTAACAACAATTATATATTAACCAAGAATTTTTTTTTAATCCTTCGTATTATTTAGTGTTATTATATCTATACATATCTATATATATATATATATCTAAATAAATATTTAATAAATTTTTACTGACATATCTGAGTATTAAGGATTATAAATTACCAATGCATTAAATATGATAATACAAAATAAAATATAATTTATTAAATCTAAAATTGTCGCTACAACCACAATGTCTGGTGGTAATTTGAAATAAACCTGAAATTGTATTTGTTTAATTACTCAAACCATGTAAATTTCTTAAGGGTTATTTTGTTCAAAAGCGACTATTTTTTAATATATTTTTAAACGTTTCAAACAATGAATAAACACAGAAAATTTATAACAGATTCTCACTGCATAGATGATATTTAGATAAAATGTATGACAATTGAATTATAAAATTTTGCATTATTTGAGGTAGATTTTTATGAGTTTTTTAATGACTAATAATATTTCAATAAGCTGTTATCATTTGAGTGCGGGCAACATTTCGACGTTTAAATACTTAAAGCATTTATTACTGTAATACAAAAAGGGATGGTAGCAAATTAATAAATTCGTTCTTAATATTCAAATGTAGTTAAATGTTTACATTAAACAATGTTTTACAGAAAATAATAGTTATTTAAAACTTATTACATCTATATAAAAATAAAAAATAAATAACTAACTTTATCAACATATTTTTTAGTTCACTTCCCTTGATATATATATATTTTGTTGTTTTTAAAATTGAGTTTTTACAATTTACCCTCATTTTAAATCATTTGTAATGCTGAGTTCGAGTGTTTTAAAATCATTTTGGCCTAAAAGAATGTAATTATCAAATTGTTTACTTCATTTTTTGTTTACATAATTTGCAAAACCATTGTGCTTTTAACTTAAAGGATCATTTTGACAGCAATTAAAATGTTATATATTTCAACTTCATTTCTAAACAAATAGGAATTGTCAGCTATACAAATAACCTTTTTCTACTAAATGTAAATACCAATTAATACTTTTATAGATGGAATCAACTGAATATCAATTTCTGTATAGTATAATGTCTATAACAATTTAAGAAATAGCTGTATTTTACTATTTAAAAAATAAAACTATAAATTATTAAATTACATGATTTAACACTATATCATTACTTTGGTATATCAATATGTTAAAATCACAGTTTCAAAATAACTTAAATATGGAATAAATCATATTCTAATAAAAAAAAAAAAATTAAATATATATTTTTTAAATTTTATTTTTAATCTCTTAATAATAATCCTATTACAAGACCTTTTTAGATTATATTATGACATGTATATAAATGGGAAAAGCTGAATAACATTGTGTTGAATCAGAATAACTTTGACAAAGTAAATAAAAAATAGAAAACTGAAATAACTTTGAATTGGAATAATATCAAATCAGGATAATAATAATATGAAACAAGAATAACATCCAAAATACTTTACAGGATACAGTAACCAATCAGAGATATCTGTTGATTGTGCATGAGCCAATACAAATATAGGCAATGTTATTCCAAATCAATGTTCCAGTTTGTAAATCTGTGGTTGATGTTATTCTGGTTGGATGTTATTCCAATTTTATGTTATTTCAGTTTAATACTATTCTGGTTTAATCTGGTTTAATGGTATTTCTGTCAATTCTATGTTATTTCTGTTTGATGTTATATTCAGTCATCCCATATAAACACAGAAGCCTTTTATAAATTAATTATATTAATATTTAAAAAAATATATATAAAAAATAATTATATTCATAATCATATAAATTATATTTAATAATATTTTTTATTATTAAATCAATAATATACAAAATATGTTTTTTAGGTATCCTTCACTTTTGAACCTAATTTAAAGCATAATAATAAGTGATACAAAGTGATACTAAGTAATACATTTATCTGAATTGTCTTTCCTTGAACACTTAATGCCACATAATATACTCCTGTAAGTGGCTACAGAACAGACTATTGATAGTTCCATACATATTATGAAATTTAAACTTTTAATTAAATAGACTATTGCTATGTAAAAAGTGGTTCTTTGTTATATATAGGTACCTTTCTTTTGATTTATATTTTATTATTTGTGATTTATTTCTTTTTCTATCTGATGAGCTTAATTTGCCTGATGGTTCCAATGAATTCTATCATTATTTCTATGTTATTTTCATTTTGCATATGCTATAATTGCCTACATAACTATACATAGTACATATAAAATAACTGTGATGGGAAATCATGTTTATATAAACAAGACTGATTTCAAACTTCCTACATCATTGTCTGTATTTAAATTCACCAGTTTATAATTTGATAAGGACTTGTTGTAGAACATTTATCAAACATTATTTTCCCCCATCTCATTTAATGAATGTTTTTTTGTGAAAGTTGTAGATATTACATGAACCATATCATTATCAATCCACTCAGTTAAATATACATTAACATCATATGCATTATCAATTGTCACTCATTCTTTTTTTAAAGGTTTTAACATGTTTGATTTTAACACAATGTTCCTGTTGCTTTGACATAAGTATTACTGAGGTTGGTCATTAACTGGGGTAACTAGTGGAGAAGTTATTTGCCTTTACAATATTTACCATCTTATTGATTTTTTTTGAACCCAGTAGTTCATCTGGTCTACCTCCTGCTCCTTTACATGCATATATATCAAATAGGAAGTCACTATATTTCTGGTGACTAATAAATAATTTTTTTATTATTTTTCCGGCGCCAGAAAAATATATATATATTTTTTTCCCTGGCATTTAAAAATGGATGTTATTATTTATTGTAATAACAATAAATATTACAGTAAATATTACCAGTAAAACAATAGTATTATTACATTCATATAAAGAAAATAAATATATTTACAAAATAATATTATTTTTCAAAAATTATTACAATAAATATTAACATCCATATAATTATTATATAAATTATATAAAATAATTATAATTAATAAAAAATTATTACAATAAATAATAACATCCATTTTTAAAAGCCAAAAACAAAAAAATTTCTGGCGCCGGAAAAATAATTCAAAAATTATTTATACATTGCCAGAAAAATAGTGACTTATTTAGTGAAAAATAGTAACTTCCTATCAAATAAGTATGGATACCATTTGCTGCATATAATGTCCACACATCATATCTTAAATAGATGGGCTTAGACTTAATATATATTTTGAAAGTGTGCTTTCCATATTATGGTACCATAGACTCATCAACTTAGCAACATAAATTTTTGCCTTTTTGGTTGGAATTAATTATGTAACATTGTAACATCTGAAACAGTAGGGACTTTGAAGTCAGTTTGAGTTAAATTTTTCATATTGTCTCTTTCCAATTTATCAAGCTATAATTTATACCCAGAATGTAAAATTATTCCAATACTTTTTAAAATATCATAGTCATCAAGTTTGAAGTCAGTAATGTTTTTATCACAGTTTGCATATAACATAGTTTGTTGGTGAATAATTAATTATTTCATAATCATAAATGTTTCACCAGATCACACAAAGTTTGTCTGATTCTAGGACTGGCTGTTGTAGTGGTTGTGAATGTTAGAAAATGACTGACTTCTGTTTTCTCCATTGTTACTTCATCTATTTATCATTATCAGTGAGAGCTTCTTTTCATCCTCATCATAATATAGCTACTCCACTTCACCAATAATTTCAAATGCTTCATCATCAGATATGTCCTCTTTATCACTGATTAAATCAGATTCCCCATGTTCTGGTAGTAAGATTACAATTGAATTTAAGGTGCTAATTATATTGACATCTTCTATGTCTTGATAGAGAGTTATTTGTCTTATACTTCTATGTTTTCCTGCAAATATACTATTAATCCCCTATTATTTACATCCTTTGGAAGGTTGCAACATTATTAAAAAACGGTATGTTATATGATGTTTGGCATATTGTACGTTACATAAATTTCTATAATAAAGAAGTGGATATGGAATGGTTGTAAGGGGTGGATGGAGGCCATTTAAAAATAATTAAAATTTTGTAAAACTGTTAACATTGTATTCAAAGTATGTAAATATACTAATTTTTTTAAACAAAAAGAAAATTTCAGCTTTGTGGAGTAGCCATTTTGCAAAGTCTGAGAGGGGAGCAAAATATGTGACAAACTGGCTAAGGTTAAATGTGACGAAATGTGACAAACTAGCTTATTGTGGGGACCATCTCTTAAATAAATAAATGGATATTTTTATCAATTTATAAAACAATAAATATTAATATAAAATAATAAATAATGATTTACCTGTTTTTAACACTTCCAGGGCTGCCACTCTCAGTGCTATTTAGTGCAGCTGCGTTTTTTAAAAATTTGTATGTTATTGTGCTATTATTATGTATTCCATGCGTTTTTTTTAAAATTTAGGTTTAAAATAAATTATGCCTATATTATTAATTATCCCCATCCTGTGGTCCCTGTCTAAGAGTGGTCATGGATGGTAGATTTCCATAGATTAGATCTATAGA
>JAUZND010007127.1:0-10477 GCA_034780555.1 Coelogynopora nodosa
AAATGGATACATTTACATGGTAAAACGCCTATCTAAATCTTGATGACATCATATCTTGGGGATAAAAGCAAAATTTTTAGTCTAGCAAAAAAAGGTATATAATAGAATCACTCAAGCTTCATTTTGATATATAGTACGTCTCTGTAAATGTAGGTGTTGTGGTTCTCTAGATGAAACTGGAAATGAATCAGAAAATGAATGTGGAAATGAATATGGAAATTAAGTTTAATATGTAAAGAATATCATAGGCCTAAATAAAAATATTACACCTTTCAAACTATTTATAAGAGTAAGAGTCTAGATAGTCCAAAAATGTGTTAAAAATATAACATTCCAAAATCAAAGTGGTTAGCAATCTGGCAAATGAAAAATATAATAACCTGATAAATATATAATTATAAACAATTTTTTAAATATTTAATTAATGTGGATGAAACAATGACAATGTCAATGATAAATATAATAATAAATAATTATTTTTCAAATATTATGTATTGTGAATGAATCAATAATAAATATAATAATAATATTTGTCATGTATCACGTATAAATCACGTTTTTTTTTACTAATAATAAAAATATACATACTATTACTATACATATAGTCTATACTAAAATATTCAAAGTATATATTCTATTTATATACATATATTATATATACATAAGAATAATTTCCAAAAAATAGTTTGTATTATCTATACACTAATTTTAAAAGTTGCCGGTCTTCTAACATTAGAGTTATTAATCCGGTTACCGGATTGCTAACACCTACCTAATATAATTGATTTGCTTAATTCTATAGCTGACCATCGCAACCAATAAACAAATTTGAACACACCGCTCAACATTGAATTGGTGTATTTAAACAATCCAAAATAAATGTCATCTTTATGCAAATATAAATAATTAGGCTGTTATAATGTCCAAATAATATAAAATATAGTCTATAATTTTTTCAGTATTTTTAAATTGCGTTACACATACATGTGTATATAAACATTTAATGTGCGTAATATCCAGTTACATGAAGAAGACCGACATTGAAAATGTTTTCAGGGAACCGACATTTTCAGGGTATACCTACGCTTTCAGGGTACTGACATTTACATGGAGGAATATATGCAGTGAGATACTGGACATAGTTGGCCCATATAAAAAGTTACCCATATTCCACCCCACAGGTACGGTTACTATAATATTACAAATTTAATGTATATTATTTATTTATTATATATTTACGTAGGTATTAATTTTAATACACTAACTTACGTAGGCTATATTCCTTTATATTTAGATTATACCTTATATTATATTATTCTATTATAAAATTACGTTTTGTTTTATTATATTATACTATTATAAAATTACGTTATGTTTTATTATATTAGTATACTATTATAAAATTACGTTATGATTTATTATATAAAACTGGGTAAATATCACATTTTTCTTCTAAATAATTATACTTTCTTATTTAAATAATTATTTATCTATTTACTGGAATAACAAGGAATAATTATTTAGCAGAAATAACTTTTATGTATTGTTTATATTTAAATCATTGTTATCTATTTTATCATATTTTGTCGTGCATCGTACATATCGGTAAATTGTTTTATTGATCCTACATAAATGAATCCCTAAATATACAAATATATATAAAGAATTTAAATTTAAAATCATTATAAATCATACATAATTTTTTCTTATCGACGAAGCTACCTTTTATAATATACATTGGACAATATATATATATATATAACCTTGCTTTATCTAGCATTATATACAGGAAAAAGAGACATCATTGACTTGAATATAGTTGAATCCTATATAATATTGGTATATCCATACTAATAAAAAACTTAGTATATTTGGTTGCTTTAAAACTGAAATATATCATAATATAGATTAGTTAAAAAATGTATATATTTTAAATCGAAAAATATTAACAAACATTAATTTGGTAAAATAGTATTTATAAATGTAGTTTATAAATTAGTTGTAGATATTATAAAAGCAAAAAATATATAAAACAAATTGCCAAAGTTTGACAAAAAACCTAATTTTATTGAAGGTATGCGGTCGAAAAATATATTAAAAGTTAAATAACTTAGAAATTCATAAGATTCATTATACTATTATTAATAATAATTAATATTAGAATAAATAATAATAATTAATAATAATTAACAATAATAAATAATAGAATAATTAATAATAGAATAATTAATAATAGAATAATTAATAATAGAATAATTGATAATAGAATAATTGATAATAGAATAATTAATAATAGAATAATTAATAATAGAATAATTAATAATAGAATAATTAATAATAGAATAATTGATAATAGAATAATTAATAATAGAATAATTAATAATAGTATAATTAATAATATAATAATAGAATAATTAACAATACAAAAAATAATTAATAATAAAATTTTACAAAATTATAGTCATGTAATATATGGCCCAAAAAATAATAAACTTCGTAATAAATTGCAAATTTACTATTTTGTTACAAATTAAATAACAATAAAATTATAGCTTAGCAAAATTTAGTTATTGGTCACCGGTAACATATCTGTAAAATAAAAAAATTATATAAAAGTCAATAATGCCAATTATTCACCATTTTGACATGTTTATATTTCGACATAGACACGACTGCACGCGAACTCTTTGGAGTACATGACGAATTAAGCATGCAAATAGATCACATAATACGAGTGCGAGCATTTAAATGACATTTCCATAAACGTGAGAGCAAAACTATATAAACTACATATAAGGTTTATTGTGTACTTTGCAGGGAAGTAACCAAACTTTATTGTTATGTACGCTATCTTCTGGATGGAAGGCGTTGGGGGGCGTCAACAGGGGACAACATATTTTCGGTATTTCAAATTTTCCAATAATGCATTGAAAGCATCTCAATATACAATTAGTTATTTTTTTCTAAATCAGAAATTACCTAAAGTGGAAATTTTGAATATTAGAAAATATTCTGTCCATTATTCCAATCACAACAACATTTCGACTTCAACATCAACTACAACATTTCAACATCAGCGACTTTTTTGAAGCCTTAATCGAGTATCTGTTGACTTTCCTTGTATTTTTTAGATTTATTTTTAACAACAAGCAATGGTATTATAAAGTCAATTAAATCTTTTCATGACAGAAATATTTTGTATATCTAATACCTATATCATAATTTGTATATATTATATCTAGGACGACGTGAGATAAATACTTGAATGCAGTCAATAGTCAGCTCGTGCAGTCATGTGTGTTTAACAAAGTTTGTGTTCATACTTTATTATAACAAACAGTGGCGCACCCAGAGGGGGGATACAGGGGGTACATACCCCCTCTAATTTTTAGAGGGCCCTCTACGTTATGGGAGTTTTTTTCAAAATGGGTCTTTTAGTTTTAGCACTAAACACACCCCACTAAAGGGCATACATACCTATCAGATTATCATGAGTCATGTATCATACACCCTACTAATATGTAATCATTGAAATTATTATGTAATAAATATACATCATTCAGTCAGTGAATATGAAAAGATTTATTATTATTTTGAAACATAAGAATTATAAAGCAGAGTAAATATCGTCAAAAAAACTTGTGTACATGAAGTTGTGACTAGGAGACACTTTTTACTAAGTATGTATTTATTAATAATTATAATTATTTATTCAATTTGCAAAAATTTTAAAATGGTATACTATTATTCTTGGGACCCCTCAAAAGAAAAACGGACCCCTAATAAATTGTACCATCCCTTAAAAAAATTCCTGGGTGCGCCCCTGATCAGCATTTGTGCTGGCCATTTAACTGTAAAAACGTCAATGTTAAAAAGAGTATATGACAATCTCCTAACTGAACTAATTCGATTTTTTTATTTTAAAATTCGGGTACATATAGGTCTCTTGCTGCACTTCGAATAAATAAAACAGTCCGCAGCTAAACAACAATTTAAATAAATTTGTCTGAGGAACCCAATGTTAGGTAGTGGGGATACAATCATCCACGTAAGCGATAATGATGTTTGTTTGACATAAAGAAACATTTGCATTATGATAAAAAAAGCACTCTTCTAATAACACAGTTTAAATGATTTTTATTCAGAATTTTAATTTTAAAAGTATTCGATTAAATAACTGAACTAATATCTATACACATTTTAAAATGCGAAAAGATATAATTTTACGATGTTCAGAAATTTGATAATTTTTTATTGTATTAGTATATTAAAATTTTGATAGAATACAGATGTTATGACAAGAATAAAACCTAATATGTTTTTTTTAAATTGAACGATATAGTTCAAACTATCAATACATAAGTTTATAAAAAATACATAAAAATTGACAAAATGTAAATTTATAAAAAAAACAAAAATAAAATATTTTTGCAATTGGAAAGAAAACTTATTTTTTTACTGGTTAAATATATTAATATTCGGCTACGAAATAACTGATCTTGGAAAACGATTTGCCTTTCGCAACAAATTTAATAATCGACCATATTATATGTATGCGGCACTATTAGTTTAAGCGCAATGTAGGAAAATTAGTACAAATTGGTAACAAGCTGAATATTTTAGGAAAGATGTATAAAAGAATTACAAGACGCATATCAAAAGCCTTAAAAATCATAGCTATGATAATTCAGGAAATCATAAACCAATATGACCGCCGATTACTCGTGAAGTGTGCCCGGATAAATATTTTAATAAAAAAATTATTCTCAATCAATTATTCATTCATTTATAGTTTATTGGGTTGAGAGAACTTTAATAATGTAAAAATTGTAATATTTCATCATATTGAAAGGTTTCTTTAATAAAAAGCAAATATCAATTTAGGTTGATCAATATAATGACAATGTATTTCTATTTAGTACTATTTGAAATCAAATAAATTGGTTTCAAATTATAGTAACAAGCCGAAAATAGATAGCAGTTACATAAAAAGCACGATAAAAACATGTAACAAGTCTAGAAATGTAAGATCATAATGGTTTAAATAATGTCAAACATTCACTTCATTGAATAGAATAACTTTTATTGAAGTAAAGGGGGAAACTGCCCCTCCATAAACCAATGGACCCAGCCCAATAGCCCACTTATTTAGGGGGCAGGAAAATAATATCAAATCTCATCACACAAATTTTAATTATAAATATTAAACATCCGGGGTGTTTACATACTGATATATTATGGACAAGGACTACTTTTTCCTGCAAACTTGCATCACGCTAACACAATTATACAGTTTGAATTAAAACATATTTTTTATTTCTTATTAAGCTAGCTACACTGAAAATTATTTTTTAAATATTCAAACAGTAACAGGTTAAATGAAAAATTCAACTGTTAGGGAACTAACGTTATTATGGTTCCTTAACTTCACATTTTACTATAAAATAGAAGAAAAAATCATTTATTTATTAGAGAAATTTTATTCTATCACTAGATATCTTTAATATCACTGACATATTGTATTTGAAAATTGCGCATCCATATTTTCATAAAATTGGAATAAATGTTTGCATATTTGTTCATAATCGTTGCTTTGAATTATTTTCGTGATAATGAATGTATATATAAATGTGACAAATTAGAAGTACGTGCAACTGGACAGATATGCATTTGTATCCATTTCTATGACAGTGTATTTAGACCGCACATAAACGTATTTGACCGATAATAGAGAAAACTATTGTTAAATTATGTTTTCCAATTTTGAAATTTATACCACCCATATGGACTATTTTCGCTAGAAGATGGTTAAGGCAAACTGTTCGCTATACTAAATCCATAGTTAGTACAAGGAGGATTTTTTTAATACTTTCGACATTTTTATAAAACATTTATGCAATTTTCTTGAAATGTTTAACTTGTTGCCAATTTGTTCGTGGTGCGGCTTAATTTGAATTAAGTGAATTTGCGTTCATTTGAGCCATTGCTTCCGGCCTATATGTAGGAAATGGGCAGCTGTCAAGCAGACTTTTATGCTTTAAAAGTATTCTCTATTTTTAAATTTTCTTAGAATTCATAAAAAAATTACTGTATATTTTTCGATTAATAAAAGAAAATGTATCGTAAAAATGTTGTGATGATTCATATTTAAAAATATTTTACTTTTTATTGTACAAATAGAAAAATACTTGACCCAAAATATTTTAGAAAAAAAACTTCCTGCAAATTTATTTTTAAAAGTTTATTGAACATATTAGAGCAATAGAATAAACACAATACATCAAATATATTTATTGTAGAAGAATACATAAAGCACGTAAATAATAAATAAATATTTGGAAGCATTTTCTAGAAATATTAATAAGTGAATATAATTATATTAATAAGATTATATAATCATATTAATAAGTTAATATATTCAGTTTTTAACTAAAAATATGTACAATTATAAAAATCGATTATTGTAAACATGATTATATCAACACTGATCACCTCAAATCAAAAGGTCTTCTAAATCATTATTAATAGATCTTGCAACAGAACAAAGTTATGCTTATATTTAGACTTAAAAATTAAATTTTAAAAACTATTATTTCTAGTAGGTATCTGTTTTAGATTCATAAATTGATAGAATTAAAAGCGGTTTTTCATATTCTAAATATTACAATTTTAGCAGTCACTCTAAATACTTAATACTTTATTAGGGATATCAATGACCTGATAGCATTGTACGACCTTCAACATTTTAATAACAAATAGTGGTATATATTTATTGTTTGAATGATATTTATATTGCAGTATAAAATACAAAATTGCGTGTCTCTTTCAAAAAGAACGAAATACCATACGTAAAAAAGGTTTTTTGTGACAGAGGAACAATTAACAAAACCTGAAATGATAAATCGTATTAAAATGTTATCTAATGTTACAATTTAATCAGCGTGATATCCAGGATTATTATATGGTAGGAATTTTTGGAAACAAATTTTATCAATTATAGAAGAACATTAAATTTTGTCCAACGTCTAAGATTAGAATGTTAAAATATATACAGTATGTTTTTATTAAAACAAAAAAAACATTTCGTCGATACTACTGTATTTCGACAGAAAGCAATATGAAATTTGACATAAGATAACATTTACAAAAATCGTTTACTGTATAATATATTAAAATCGTATTTTAATATCAATTCAGTTACCTAAGCAAACTTTAAAGCCGACATATTAAAAAAAAAATTACATTCCGAATGTTTCGGTATGGTTGTGTTTTGAGACTCTGGGGAGGTTAATTACTATAGCGTGTAGCATACCAATTTATCTACCACGTGAATTATGCCCATCCCAATCACAATAATTAGCTTTTTGTTCCCAAATCCAATTATTAGCTTTATAAAAAAAATGGCATAAACGCAATATTCAAATCCAGGTAAGAAATTAAATGTAGACTTACTTTCAAATTAATCATGTATGTACATTAATATGTGTTTGTTGTATATTATGGCATAATGATTTACACTGTTATAATTAATCTCAGTACTGTTTACTCGATACACTTTTGAGAATGGAATTTATTACTGAAATGGATGCCGAACGACTGTCTATTGATATAATAAATCAATAATATAATAATACAATTAATAAAATGAGAATTTCAATTGCTCCGTGAAGTAATACAGTTTGAAAAATTTATTACGTTAACTAAAGTATTCCACTAAATAAAAAAGGCTTGCTTCGAGTTGCATAAATATGTCGTCTGAAAATTGTGGGGGAATACGACAAAAATTATGCCACAAACAGACAATCAAAAACACAAAAATAGATTTAAATCTGGTCCTGCAGAAGAAGGCACAACGGTCGTATCTAGCTAGTCTGATCTCCGGAGCGGCCACAAGAACTGAAGGTTCAAAATCCGTACTTGCACTCCTGTACAACCCGGGCTTGCTCCCCCATGGTCATGGGCCGATAGTGGTCCAGCGTCATGTGGAGCACCGCCCGGCCCGAGCACAGGCTCTGCAGACAGGAGGCGAAGCCGAGCAGCTCCACGAGGGGAGCGTGCGCCTCCAGACGCCGCGGACTCCCCGCCTCCCCCTCCCCGGTGGTGGTGATCTGATCGATGCTGGCCCGACGTTTGGCCAGCTCGCCCAGTACACGGGACATGTGCACCTCGGATTCTGGGGGATGGTGTGTGTGGATGCAAATAGTAAGTATTATGGAGGGAAAGCACTCGTCTGGCTACTCTCGCTGTCACAGTTTCTACTGAATTTGATACAAAACATTGCATGACTTTTCCAGGTTTACCAGAAATGTGACTGACAATAATTTTCGTAAGTTACAATCAGCGTATGTCATATTAATAATTTCAGAGAACTCAAATGTTTAAAAAAACAACTGCATGGTATAATTATTATTTTTATACTATGCAATAACTTTTAGTTTGTCTTTTTAATATAATTTATTTGTCTTTATATATATATATTATATTTATTATCTTATTAGATATATATATATATATGTATATAATGTATATATAAATTGTAATGATAAAAATTAATTATACAGAAATATAAAAAAATTACAGTATTAATAGAAATATTATAATTTATTAAAATTAACTAAAGCATAAACTCAGAAAAAATAAAACAAATAGTGTAAAGAGGTAATTTAATTTAAAATGGTTATATTCGCATTTTCAGGTATATTTAGGCATTATTCAAACTTAAAAGCGGTTTCTTAAACGCTTTTCTGTTTCACACTATTAAAAAATTTTAGCCGTTATTAAATACAATATGCCAACGTTAGACGATTAAATTATTCTATTAAGATATTGAATAAAAAATTCCATCTGACAAAAAATTGTATTGCCATTTTTGTTGTGAAATAATTACTTAAGTATTATTACTTTAGACGTGTGGGCTTATAAATGTATAAATGTTGTAGTTTTATATATATATAATATAAAAGTACAATACATTTATTAATAAGTAAAATTATTTTCATTATTCATGTTGACTTTTTTTCAAACAGACCCAATTACCATTTATTCATTTAATAATACACAATAAAAATTCCAAAATAAAAAACAGCACATCTAATTTGTTATTTGAAGACATTGCCAAATGTAACAAGATCTGTGCCACTACAATTTTAAAAAACATTGGAAAATTAGTAATATTTGTACGTATAGCTTTTTAACATTAATTTCAATGTATGGTCAATTCTGGGCAGGTTAAGTGTACATTTATATGACATGACTTGACATTTGGAATTAATAAATCAAATGTTATGATAAGAAACATTGTTCACTACATTATTAATTGTATTTCAGATAAGATAATAATATTAATAAATTAATAAACTAATTAGTAAACTAAATGTATGCACGTTACTCAATTTTAGTAGCGTCATTACAATAGGTTGTCTACTAAAAAAAGGAAATGCGTGTTCACCAATTTGTGAACATGGTTTTCGAAGTCCCCAATGATTTGCAGAGAAGACAGACCAATTAATATATCTGAACATAAAAACACCAACATCGTCTCGGATAGATTTTTACATAAATATTTATTTTATTATTTGGTAATTTGCCTTTGTATTATTTTTTAGTATGAATATCTAGTAAAAGTTTAAAATAAAACTAACATTTTAACAAAATAATCTTCAAAACTATAATGCATGACGATTGTGTAGTATAATATTTAAAATATTTGAAAACAATTTCAAATTAAATATACACTACTAAAGTTGGTTATCAACATTTTTGCAAAATAATGTCATTAAATAATAGATTTCAGAATTACAAAAATTGGATATACAATTTGAAAAATAAAGTTGTTTCTGATAACTAGATATAATGAAATTTATTTTATTGGAAGCATTTTTTGTACAAAATTAAGGTCAAAGTTATAAATATAAAGGTAATTAAAAAGTAATTTAAATATTGTAATTAGTACTCTCATTGTTAATATCACACATAGTTAAGAAACTTGAAGCTTCGATTTCTATGTATTTTTAATATTATTATTATTAAATTTTGATGGAATGAATTTTCTTAAAATATAATTTTATCTTGTAAAAGATAATTATAAGTTATAAAATTCAATCAACCCGTATTCTTCGTTTCCAGATTAAATATTTTAATTTAAACTAGAATTTAACATTTCACACACGCCATCATAAATACAGATAAATATATTAATTTTGAAACAATCACAAATCGGTATGATCTTAACAATAACATAAAAATACTATAGTTTATAATACATTTTAGTTTAAAAACGTTAACATAATATTGTGATTATTGATACTTGCTATTACTTTGTATTGGATTTGTTATTAGTATCGTTTATTTATAATACAACACACCAACATTCATACAAAAGTGAATATTCATGCATTACAGTACATGAAACATATTATTAGCATATCATTTAAATTAAATCGTTTATAAAAGTCAGTAAGTCAGATTTTATCATTAG
>JAUZND010007128.1:0-10477 GCA_034780555.1 Coelogynopora nodosa
ACTATTTCTGATTTAAAAAAAAAGTGGGGGGGGGGGGGGGTGGGGGGTGCGCCAGGCTTATGTGTCATTATCCATTTGGGATGGGGGGTAATGAGTCATGATTTATTTATAGACATGTGTCATTAATCTATTTTTAGGTGAGTTGGAAATACTCCTCTTATTCTACTTTTGGATAAACATCCAATGTTGTTGAAAACAAGTTTCTATAGATGAATGAATATATTAGTAAAGATTCTTACTTTTAAATACAATTTATTGGTAACATTTTTACAGTTGCCAAAATGCTACGATTATTGGTTTTTTAATCGATAGTATTTTCACCAAAGCCCCCCAAACACGATTTGTTCAAATAATTAGGATATGAATCTGAAAACGGAAAATTTACATATTGTACACTGCTTACAGTTTATACATTTAAAAACTGAGGCATAACATGATATACCAATTGTCTGTCAAAAGTGTGTCCATATTCACATATTAAAGCTAAAAAACAAGGCATTTTACCTGTAGCAAAAGTTCCAGATCGTTCACTTCCCAATCTCTTAAGTAGTAAAGGCAATTTCTTGGGTGGTGAGCATGGAAACCTTTCTTTTTACAGACTTCTCCGCGGGGACAAAGCTGAAAATGTTAGTGTATGACTTTTAATCCATTCCGCTTATGACTATTATTTTATGAATTCATCGTTGGAGGAGGATGGGTGTACACAGTCCCGTATGCTAACTATACTGTTCCGATTCATATAATAGCGAAGCTAAAATATAGCTAACATTTATTTTACCCGGAACTCAATCTCTTAGTATAGCGTTTGTGCCATATTGAAAATTCTTTATTTCTTTAATCCCATATCAAATTCAAATTGAAAGTTTTGTAACTGAAATCAATAAATCGTCATTTTTATGAATTTTGCTGCCAAACTTGGTTTGGGTCAGATACAACACTTTTTCGAATTAAATTATTTAAATGTTTTCTATTTTTGTATATAATACATCATCATAATCAACGCCTATATTATAAAATAGGGTTATTAAATTAAAATTAATTCAAAATATAAAAATTGCTGAACTCATATAATAATAAAATCGAGTAAAATTGATTAAAATCATCATGCAAAAGTTGCCTAAATTAGCATATATGTGAGATCCTCAGTACACATAGTTTTCTGGCGAATACATACATACTACGTATTACCATCAAAAAAATACTTTAGTTACTGCTTAGTTTGCAGATAAATATGCTGAATGAAACCAACCACAAACATCACAATGATTATATTAACAGCTTAAAGTAACCTTTAATAACCGTTTAGGTATTTGTAAAATCATATGCGAATATTGTTTGAAAATGTTATTGGCGTGCCGAGAAAATGAATACACAAATTAATGCGGAGCACAACTCCTATCCGATATATTAAACTAAATTGATCTCTTTAATTAATCGCCTTTATCGTTGTTGATTTTAGTAGCACAGTGAAATTGTGTCATAGTGTAACAACCATGATAACAATAACTGTACTATTTATAATTACACTCTGGTATTTTGAATGTTAATGAAAAGAATAAACATGGCATCACTCGTGATTGACATCACTCGCTTTGAAAAGTTGTATATTAGTAATTGTAGTGAAAAGCAGAATGAGGTCTCTTATACTTATTTTTATTGTTTCTTTCGCTTCGCTCAAAAAACAAAAAAATATCCTCCCTTCGGTCGTTTTAGGTTTCCTCATACTGCTTTCAGTTCAATTACTCTACTGAAATTAAAATTACAATAATTAAGAAGAAATAAAATCTAAAGAATTCTGAAAAAGTTGAATAGAAACTGTAACTATATTCGGAAAAATAAATTTGAGTAAATAAATTATACTAAAAAAATGATGTAATATTTGTTTTTAAATAAAAAGGAAGCCAGAAAGCGAAGCCATATATTCTGATATAAAATGGAAGAAGTTGATGGAATTATATTTCGAGTAATGTTTAATGAACCAGAAGTAACAGAGAAAAAAGATTCAAAGATAGGCATAATAGATACAGCTGTTGAATATCAAATTAATTTAGATGTTGAAGAAAATATAGATTATTTTTATTTTTTAGAATTCAAGAAAGTCTATTTAATTTAAATTCTTCTTATTTAAGTAGGCTAGATTGGGATATGCAAAAATTAAATTGAGATCAAGAATAATTTTTTTAATCCATCAACTATTAAAGAATTTGTTAATTGGTTTAGAAATAAATCAACAACAATTTATGCAGAAAATTAAATTGAAGATTTTTATTAATTTATATAAAAATTAAACAAAAGTACAATAAGAAGAAATAGAAGCTGCTAGAGAATCTGTAAATATATTTTAATATATGGATCAATTAAATGTTATTATTGTAAAAATAGATAATTTAACAGGTTAATCTTATATTAAAATGCCATTACAATCAAATTATTTGATTAATATTATAAATAATTATGATAAATGTTTTTTGTGGTCATGTTTAGCACTTAAATATATTCAAGAATATGACAAAACAAGAGTTGCAAAATATTAAAATTATGAAAAAAGTTTTTAAATAAATTATCCATTAAATATTAATGTATTTTCTATGAGTCATTCGAATCCAATAATTAGGCCTACACGTTATAAAAGTTTAGAAAAATATAAAGATAAAAAAGTGGAATAATTTTTTTTTAAATTTTATTATAAAGATCATTATTGTGCTATTACAAAGTTATCTGGATTTTTAAATGGAAGACTAAGATCAAATGATAAAAATATACATTTTTGTTTAAGATAAGTATATTTTCGGAGGATAGTGTATTAAAATATCATGAATTTTTTTTAAAATAATAAATGTTGTAAACAAATTATGCCTACAAAATAAAAAATTAAAGATGGAAGTTTTAAAGATATTTTAAACTTGTTTCATTATGAATATGGCATAAGAAATCCCGTAGTAATCTTTGCAGATTTTGAATCAATAAACAGTGTACTAATGATAAAAGAAAGGATCCTATTTATTTTGGAATATTCATTATATCTTAAATAGTGATTATTTAATAAAATCTGAATATAAATATTATTTTAGAGAAGGAGAAACAATGGGAGAAGTTAGTGAAAATAGTGTAAAATTATTTTTAGATGAAATTGAAAAGATAAATAGAACTTTATCATCAAAATTTACTCGTTATAGTAAAAATCCTATAAAAGCGACATTAAGTAAAGAAGAAAAACGAAGTTATACAAATGCTCCAAAATGTTATATTTGTGAAAAAGAATTTAATAAAGAAAGAATTAAATTTAACGGACATTGTCATTGGAATGGAAAATATAGAGGATCTTCATGTATTTCTTGTAATTCTAAAGAAGAACATCATAAAAAGAAAAGAAATATATTCTTTCATAATTTATCAGAATATGATGCAAATAGGTTTGTTTTAAAATTATCTGAAAGACAAAATAAATTTTTAAAAATATTAATTTTACCTAAATTAACAGAAGAATTAATTTTATTTAAATTAAAAAATTTTAAGATTCCTTGAGATTTTTTTAATCAAAACTAGAAGATGTTTCTGAATCTTTATTAGATTCTCAGGTGGTAATAACTGGATAATTTTTTCCAGATAAATAATTATTTCAATTAGCAAGAAAAAAAGAAATATATCATTATAATTGGATGGATTCTTTATTAAAATATGAATATAAAGAACTTCCTCCTAAAGAAGAATTTTATAAAAACGATGATGAAATTTCTGATGAAGATTATGAATTTGCTAAAAAATGATTTTAAAAAATTATCACATATATGCTTTATCAAACAATAGATGTTTTACTTCTTTCGGATTGTATAGAAAATTTTAGAAAATTTAATTTTAAATATTATGGGATTGAACCAACTCATTGTTATACAATTCCCGGTTTAAGCTGGGCAGCTGCATTTAAATATATAAAAGTAGAATTAGAATTATAAACAGATTATGATATGTTTTTAATGATTGAATCTCGAGTAAGACGAGGATTTTCTAGAGTTTTAGGAAAAAAAGAAGTAAACTGTGATATTAAATATATTTCTAGAGAATCAGAAAATGACAATGAAGACGAATCTGAATCAGAGTCAGAAAATAAATCAGAGAATAAAAATGAAACAGAAAATGATGAATTTGATGAATCTAAAAATCAATCAGATGAACAGATTATAATTATAATGGCGATATAAATATTTTTCCTTAATCTAAAAAATTTACACCAACTTTTTTTCTCCTGTAAATCATATTAGTGCAGCTCCGATACATTATAAGGATAAAGCTCTTACTTATGAACAAAATAGCTTCACTTGCGAAAACAGTAGAATTAAGAAAGAAAATAAAGCAGGATAAATTATAATTTATTGATAAATATCAACAACTTATTAAAACAAATTAAATGGATTGAAAAATTAATAAAAAAATAAATCAAATTTTATTTTAGATTTTGATGCAAATAATTTATATGGAGAATCAATGATGCAGAAACTTCCAGGAGAAAAATTTGAATGGGAAAATCTAAAAAAAGAAAATGGAAAAGCAAGATCTACTAAAGATATTTTTAATCAAAATAATAATGATGAATAAACTTGTGGACATATTTTAGAATGTGATATTGAATTTGATGAAAAAACAAAATGGAAAACATTAAAATTTACAATATTTTCAATAAAAAGAAAAGTATAATGTAAAGAATTATCTCCTCATCAAAATACTTTAATTTAAAAAAATTTATTATATATATGGTATATGTATGTATATATGTATATTTACATATACCAAAATTAATTTTAGATTTAAAAAATAATCTAAACATGTTATCCATAATAGATTACTAAAATATTTTATTAAATTAAGAGCAAAAGTTACTAAAATTCATAGAGTTATTTCATTTTACAAAAAAGAATGGTTAAAACCATAAATAAATTTTGATACAAAAATGAGAATTTTTGGAAAAACATAAAAAAAATTAAACTTTTAAATAATGCTTTTTTTGGAAGAACACTAGCAAATATTAGAGATAGGTTAGATATTTATTTAATAAATAATAAAGAAAAAGCTATTAAACTACAATGAAATCCTTTATATTCCGGTCAATTAATTTTACATAAAGATTTAACATTAATTTTAAAAAAAGTATAAATTAAATTTATAAAACCAATTTATTTAGGAATGTGTATTCTAGATTATGCAAAATTAAGTATGTATAAATTATTTTCTATGATGTAATTCTTAAAAATTGGAAACCAAAAAATTTAGAATTTATATATCATGATACGGATAGTTTTTTTCTTGAAATATTTACTAAATATGTCTATAAAGATTTTTTTTAATGATCATATGGATTTTTCTAATTATTTAAATATAATTTTCTTTATAGTGAAATAAATAAAAAAGTTCCAGAAAAATGTAAAGATGAAAATGTGGAAAAATTATTAAAATGGCTATATTAGAAATAAATGTTATATTATATAAATTAAGTGAGAGCCGAATAAGAAAATAATAAAAGGAATATTAGGATCAGTAGAAAAATTGTTTATTTGAAAAAGAAAACGAAACAGGAAACAATGACCAAATTGCTCTCGTCCCATTTTCAAATTCACATGAAAGATTAAAATAAAAAAGGATTATGTAATTTTGATAATAAAAGATATTTAGTAGATAATGTAAATAGCCTACTTTACCTTTTGAAATAATTTTTACAGAAACAGATGAAGAAACATACGCAGAAATAATTTTTAAAGAAGAAGAAATTTAAAAATATATATTTATTCAAAAAAGGTGTAGAAGAAATTAATGAATTTTGAAAATAAGGAAAAAATAGAAGAAGAAAATGCCTTAAAAGAATTTGAAAATAAAAAATCTGAGAAGAAACTGAAAATTAAAAGCCTAATAAAAAAAATTAAATTGAATACCTGAAATTAAAAAAACTTAGAAGAAACTTGAAAAGAAAAAACCTGAAATTAAAAAACTTGATAAAACTTTTCAAAAAATGTTTCAGTAAAAAACTTAAAATTGAAAAGCCGATAAGGAAATTTGAATCTAAACTGATGAAGAATCTGATGAATCCGAATCTGATTTTAATTAATTTAATGAATTTAATTAAACTTCTAAAGCTGCTTATGATAAATTAAATAAAAAATTCGAACGGAAAAACGATATTTATTTTTAAATTATAAAGAAGAAAGTTCTAATTCGGAAAAATAAATAGTAGAAGAATAATATGAAATTTGTAATTCAGAAGAAAATCAACTGGATATTTAAGGAAATTATTTGGAATATGTTAAACTATTTTTATATGAAATTAAAATAAAAATGACAGATAAAATCTAAGTTTCTTCTTTATATGATAAACTTTAAAAAAATATAGATGATATACAAAAATTAATTTTTTGTGAATATATTTAGATATTTCATGTTCTCTATAATTTTAATTAAAATTTCAATTATATTTCTTTATGTCTCCTATATTTTCTTGTTTTAGCTTTTAGTATCTTATTTTTTTGAATATTTTTAAGAGAGAGAACAAGTTCATTATTTTTTTCTTCATAAGCGTTCATCATTTTTTTAAATGCATAGTTGTTTGATATAAATAATCAGTTTCTTCTCTACTACGTAAAAGAGCAAATTTGTATAAATCAGCTTCTAGAGTTAAGCTTGTAATAAATTCTACAAAATTATATTATATTCCTGAGAATTTTTTTAAAATCTGGATTGTTCTTTAAATCATTTATAAAATCCACATTAAAATTATAAACATCTTGTAGTATTTCTTTTGCTTGCTCTTATCTATAAGTTTTTTCAGTTCACTAAGATCTACTGTAGTTTTATTTAAAAAATAATTTTATTTTTATTTTGGAATTTTTCAGATATTTCAATTAATTTTTCATATGATTTTTCATTTGATTTTTCATTTGATTTTTCATTTGATTTTTCAATTGATAATTATTCATTTGATTTTTCATTTGATTTTTCATTTGATTTTTCATTTGATTTTTCATTTAATTTTTCATTTGCTTTTTTATTTGATTTAACTTTTGATCTTATAACAAGACTTGGTAACATTTGTGTAATTGTAGTAATTTTTTATGTTTTTTTTATTTTAAAGTAGAAGCATCTACTTCATCATCACTATCTACATCATCTTCATTTTTATTTCCAGCCACTTGATTTCCATATCTTTTAAATTTCTTCTTTTCTTTAGTCTTTTATTCAGTTTTTTCCCTTATTTTCATCTTTGGCCTTATCCCTATGATGTTTCTTTCTATTTGAAACAGGAACTCCAGTTTCCTTTCTCATTTTCTTTAAATTATTTATTGTAATTCCAATATCATTACAAATTTGTTTTGGAGTTTTTCTTGATTTTTAATTTTTATATTCTAGAATTTTCAGTATAACTTTCAAACTTTCAATTGCTTCATATTATTTATAACACATATTTGATCAGTCATGTAGTTAATTTGAATAAATTATCTGCATATTTGGCAGTCATTTTAAAGGAAACTAAATGAGAAAAAATGAGACGAAATGAGACTAAATGAGACTAAGTGAAACTAAATAGAACTAAATAGAATTAAATGAGAATCAATGGAAATAAATGGAATTACATGAATTAAATTGCGTTATTTATCTTACTTTTCAAATATCTAAATTAAAAAAATGTACATCTAAATTCAAATATAATTTTTATTATTTACCAGCGAACACTGTTGAAATTGATGCAACTTCAATACCACAAGTAGAAAAATATTGGATAAATTTACCTGTTTTCTTCCATTGATTCTTTATTTTACGATACTGATCTGATTTATCTTTTAAAACCATTGAGTTTTACATAATTTCTTAAATTCTTCTTTATCTATTCCAATATTTATATCTTGAATAATTTGAGACAGATTTCTATGATCTAAACTAAAAAAATAAAATAGCTAGCATTTTTACATATAAACATGGAATCAATTCCATAAAAAGATTGAGATCAATAAATTGAATGCATAATGTTATGTCTTCCAAAAACAAAAACATTTTTCTGTAATTCTTGATTTGTTGAAGTAACAGTATTATCAAACATTTTTTTATTATTATTCGAAGCTACTGTTTCTATGTCAAAAGAAGAGTTAATAAAATTTATTTTTAATCCAGTTGATTTTTTTCTTGGATTAACTTAATTTTTTTTAAAATATATTTATTGATTTTATATTCTTAAAGCTCTTCATCTTCATCATATAAATTAAATTAAATTTGAATATCTTCTTCATCTAAATATTCTAATTCTTTAATAAATTAATAATATGGTTGATTTTAAGTGGTTGTATAAATAAGAAGATTATAAAAATCTAATACATTTTTAGTTGTTAAAGCTTGAAATAATAACTCTTCCCACTCTCACTCGAACGATTAATTTAAAAAAAATTTTATTCTGTATTTTTAGGATATATATTGAAAATAGTTTATTAAAATAATTTAATTGAAATTATTTAATTGAAATTATTTAATTGAAATTATTTAATTGAAATTATTTAATTGAAATTATTTAATTGAAATTATTTAAGTGAAATTATTTAATTGAAATTATTTAATTGAAATTATTTAATTGAAATTATTTAATTAAAATTATTTTTTTGAAAAAATTTAATTGAAATATTTTATTTAAATTATTTTATTAAAGTAACTTAATTGAAATAATTTTATTAAAATAATTTTATTAATACAAAGCATTAATCTATTCTAACTATTTTTTGTCAATGACATTAATAACATGTTCAGAGTTACATAAAAATAAGCAATAAACATTGATTTCTATTACTCAATTTTTCTTGACATGTATTATAACATTACATCCAGATCTAGTTACATAAATCTTCACTTTGTGAACTTAAATCAATACAAAATATAGGAGAGTTATTAATAAAACTATTCAAATCATATTGTGAAACGCTTCCAAAATGTAAGCAAAATGTATAATAAATTTTATTATAATCATTTGCAAGAGGATCAATTACAATATTATTGTACTTTTGTAATCATAGAATTTGCTCGATTATTTCCTTTCAGAATAAATTTAGAATTATTTGTTTCAAAAGTAGGTTCTCTAGAATTAAGTAAAGCAAACAAATTATGATCTAGGTTTTGTAATGGAATTACTTATATAACAATCAAGATTTTGAGCTAAAAAAAAATTTGGAATTGCTATTCTTTATAAAAATGTAAATTTTATATATTTAGTTAATGAATTCAATAAATTAGATTGTACCTCAAATAATGGCACAATAGCTAGAATATAGAGTTCTAATCGCGTAACTACTAATTTTGCATTACTTCCTACTGCTCCATAAAAGATAGAAGTATCAAAATTTTGTCTTGAAAGATTTACTTCATAAGGAAGATTTATTCATAGTTTTTTTCTTTCTAGTAATCCGAAAAGAGGATAAAGAGGCCAATTTGCTAAACCCCCATGTTTTAATAGAGCAACTAATTTATTATAAGTATTTAATTTTTTAATATATCCTGTAATAAAATTTTTATAATTTAATCTTGTAAAAGCTGCAGTTATTTCAGCTAAAGTTGGAGCAGCGGTTGCTTGAGGTATATTTCCTACATAATTTGCATTTCCTGTATCAATTAAAATCTTTGGATAAAGTATACTTTTTAAAACAGTATGAAGCACTCCTGGATCCGATAGTGATTCTATTTGATTTGATCCATCATGAAGCATCATTTGAATTTAATAAATATGGAAAAAAATATTTGAAGAGATATTGTTCCAACAGATAAGGCATTTCCTGCAGTATTAGAATATTCAAAATCTTTTCTAAAATATGATTTTGATAAAAGTAAAAAAAACTTGATGTATTATTTACTTCAAAACAAATAACTGCTCCAGGAGTATTTACATTGTTGGCCGATCCTGTAGTTGGAGTAATAATAGTATCATGTTTTTGTTCTATTATAATAATATTGATATTTTTCATATAAATTACAAATATTTGCTGTTTCCATTTTTTAGAAAAAGTAAATTAAACAATAAATTTAAGAATAAATTAAAGAATTTTAAAGCCCTCTCCTTTAGGTAATGGATGATAACTTTTTATAGTTTTTTCTTTAATTTTTTCTATTAATTTTTCAGGTAATTCTTTTTCATCGTCTTTTATTTATTTTTTATTTTATGTTCTCTTATTTAATTATATTCTTTTAATTGATAATATTTCTTAATTGTTTTTTTTAATAATTGAGGGTTCTAATGGAGCAGGTGATATTTCAGGTAATATTTCTTTTATTTCTTTTTCTTTTTCTCTAAACAATCAATTGCCTCTTCTTTCATGAGTTGAAATTAAAGGCATTTTTATATGATAAAATTTAAAATAAAATTTTAATAATTAATAAATTAAAATTAAAAATTAAAATTAAAAATTAAAATTAAAAATTAAAATTAAAAATTAAAATTAAAAATTAAAATTAAAAATTAAAATTA
>JAUZND010007129.1:0-10477 GCA_034780555.1 Coelogynopora nodosa
CGCATGTAATATTATGCCGAATATCGTAGCAGCGCATAGCATGTAATATTATGCCAAATATGTAATATTTATTACCCGTAAAAATTATAAACGTCGTTCTCCCCCAACGGAAATTCGTCAACGGGGTGTCGCAACTGACACCACGAGAAAGTGTCGTCCATGTAAAGCAGATCTGGATATTTTCTTATTTGGTTACATGTAAAACAACGGACATATTGTTTCCTGTTGTGGGGGCATTTTGCCTTTTTGGTAGTGAATTGAGGTAGTGAATTCTAGCTGTTTTTAAACGGACTTCGCACCATATTGCGATGGATGTATACCTTCGCGTGGTGGGACAGTTAGGAAGTGGGTATTTCTGAGGTCAAAGATAGTTTGGAATTTGCTTAATAATAGTCATAAAATAGCCACACGAGAAAATGTACACCGCTGTAACTACTTTCGGATGCATCGTATTTACCCCTTTCACTTCTAATTGCGAATCTGCAGTCTAATTGCGGTTGGTCAAAACCTGTACTTTGAAGCTATTTAACTTATTGTCAAATCTATTTTTCGCTCCTCCAATTATGTTTATGTCTTAAACGGTGGAATAAGTCGTGCGCTTCTCTAGCCATTAAAATTTATTTTTCTCAAATGACGGCATGGTTTAAGGTTTGTATTTGTTTGTACAGTAATTTTTCTGTTAGGAAAGATGAGGATAAAATTGAGATAAATTTATGAATTATGATCGAACTATATGAAACTTTCAAGTGTGTTTTATAAAAATATTTCTAAGCAAAAAATTTTCCTCTAATGTTTTCTAAGGTAAGCAGTTATTAAAAAATCTAAAAATATTAATAAATTATTATGATGCCTAAATTCAACAAATAAGTTACTCAATGTTGATTTAAATCAATTTGGCTTGGTTCGATTTTCAAAAAACGACTCCGGCGTTCCGGTCAGTATTATCGTTCTGCACTCTCTTTGTCTTTTCCTTTCGTCATCCAGCTCCGTTTTTTTAATCTCCTATTTGACTCGTTGTGTCGCATGATTCCCATTTTATTCTGGCGTAAACCTAGTCCTAGATATCATTTGTAGACCGGAACAATGTACAATAGCCATATCATGTAAAAGTACAGCAACAATGCATATAGTAGGTAAGGTCCCGTATGCTGTCTCGTCAGTCATCATCTTTTTATCTCTTCGTCTAAGACTCCTTGATGATGTTTTCGTATGCCAAAAATAGTAGTAACAGCTTTCTTTTTTCTTTTGAGCTTAGGTAAGTTTCGTGCTCCTAACACTAGTAATGTCAGCTTTCTTTATTGTACTACTAACGGGATCTCTGTCACATCAGTCCACTCCGACCTTTGACCAAACACCTGATCGAGACAAGATTTTTAACTTTCTTTACATAAATCATTGTTCATTATATGTACCAATGTTTTACAATAAATCTTACACAAAAATATATGTAACAATTTACAGAAAGTTAAAACAATTCACTTTAACACATGTAGAATTACTGGAGTGCGCTTTCTAGACACTCTATCCGCCCATAAACTGTAATCAAATTATATACTAAGTTCATTTTGTTTAACTGAATTGCCTAGTTTGCTAAATTCAAATCGAAATAAAAATATTTGGACATAAAATAAATATTTGGAAATATAAATATAATATATACGTTATTTACAAAAAATTAAACGTAGGCGATATATAACATATTGGATATTTACATTTTGTGAAAATTACGTTCCGATAAAAACATTGGACTTTGTAACATACAAGCGTACTGAATATTGTGTATAAGTGTGAATTTTACATTTATCCTGCAGTATTGCCACATTCTTTGACTGTTATGCACACAGTATTATTTTTCCATAGGGTGTACTATATAATGGCATTATTTAATAATGCGACCAATTTATAGCAAAGTCAAATAATATAATACAGACCAATTAAAATATTTAATAAATTATTATTTATGACATGTAATAAAAAAAGTTTTTATTTTAATAAAATTATTAAATATGCAGGTATACCTTCAATTATTTTAATTTCAAAAGCTATTGAGACTGTGACCACAGTGTCATTAACTGGAATTATGATAAAAACACTGACTGTTCTGTGTCTAGCACCATAGGCATTAGCATAGTCCTATTTTTATTTGGTCTGAAGTAACCAAATAAAATTTTTTATTTTTTCCTCCGCATATACCAAATATTAAATAAATATAAATTATTCTTTATTTTATCATGACCCAATATGCATAAATTTTATACTAGCAGAACATTGTGTAACAAATCAAATGTGTATGTAGCAATTTAACAGGAATGTAAGTTTTTTCTTTTTTTAAAATATTTCCTATTTTTTAATTAAAATTAAATTATTTTTTTGACAACCATAATATATGCAATACAATATTTAGCCTATAGTATAGGGGTATGGATCCTTGAATTTCTGATTAGACTTCTATCTATATTATTATTGTCAACAATAGTATAGTCTAGTATAGATGGAAGTATGGAAATAAAATAATTATAGAGACTCAGGCATGATTTTGTTCCATATTTTCCATATTTTTTAGTTTCAATGGATCATTTTTCAGAATCATTCAAAACTGCAATAAAAATTCAATGCCAAGGGGGTGAGGATTATCAATAATTATTGTCTCCCAGCCCTTTAGAGTATTTAGAAAAAAAATTCCTTTGCGGCTATGTTTAAAGTCTATGACAGCCAAAGGAGCTGCAAGAAAGACAAAACTAAAGGAATGAAAAACATTCCTTGTTGGTTTTACACTTCTATGAGGCTATCTTATCACTTCTTAAACAATATGTTATCATGTTTCAAACATCAGATCCTATAGCACATCTTCATGATAAACAATCAAAGCTCCTTCAACAATTTAAGTTGTGTGTTTTGTGAAACCAGAGTTAATTCCAAAAACAAGCAAAGATCTTGTTGTACTGTTGGCATTAGAAGACTCCACTTTACTCTATCAGCATCTTTGGTTCATTGGAAACAAGACTCGCCAAATATTAGATTAACTTAATATCACATCAAAACTGCCTTTATGACCAATGTTGCTACTGCCTTCAAAGAATGCTGTATTTACCTACAAATAAAGATGCCTGTCAATAACGAGGCATTGCAAATTCTGTCTGTTCTCGATCCTGCTGCACATGGTCACACCACATCAATTTCATTGCTGCTTTGGCAAATTCCATCATTTATCCCTACTGTTATTTCTGATACAGATCGAGATATGTTTGAAATGGAGGTTCGAAATTTTTATTTGAATGTTTCATGGCAATGTCTGCATCTAAATAAAAATCAGTAAATTGATGAATGGTGGAACAGTTCAATGAACAGTGAATATCCTACATTATGTAAAGCTGCTTTGGCATTGCTTACATGTTTTCACAGACCTGAAGTTCAAAGAACGTTTAGTATTATGGGAGATATCATAGATCCCCAGTCCAGCCATTTGAATTTTTCCAGTCTCAGTGCTATTCAGACAATACAGTATGGCCTCAAGGCTAAGTCAACTATTTTAAATGTTCAGACGTTGCCTACGATAAAGTGAACTCCAAGTTATCCCACAACATGATGAATGCTTCAAAACAAAATTTGGGAAGACTTGTTGAAGACATCAGAAAGTAGCCAAAAACTCAAAGTATCTCCAAGTCTAAAGAAAAGCACCTATTAATGGTGGCCACCATTAAAGCTAGAAAAAAACATCATCACAAGTTATTAAAACATCTGGCTGCTTAAAGGAAGAAAGTCTAGATGTGTAAAGAACTGTGTGAATTTCTTAACATTACTTATATATTATATATTACATATATGCATATATTTGAAATAGAAGATACTCATAATGCACACCATTATGGTAACAAAATAAATGGTCAAAAAATGTTCACTGCTGCCCAGTGTTGCTCTGTGGATAGTGCAGTGGGTGCCTATATTTCCATATTTTTTAAATTCCACCAAAATCATGCCTGGAGACTCTTATAAAAGAAGTATGTAATGCCAGTAGCAGGCAGCAATTAAATCATGTATATATTATTATTATTCATAAATATACATATTAATTTATGAAACTTACCATAAGCAGCAATGATGTCTCCAAATAATGTCTGGATCTTCAAACTACTCCAAATTTATATTTTTAGTAAATTTTGTATAATATTGGCTTACTACATTAATAATAATATGTTTTTATAAAAAAATATCATACTAAAGGCCCCTGCAAAATGATTTCCTTTTAAATTTTTTATATAATTACATGGACTGCAATTATATCTCAATGACTAGACTACCAACAACAATATACAGGCATGTGATTTTTTCTGACTTCTGACTTTTTGAGGTTATTTTAATTGTTCTTGAGATCAATTCAAATATGGTATAAAATATAAGAGATAGGAGAGTCTGGGTTGTGTTGTTAACTTATATATTAATTATTATATATTATAGTGTTATAATATAATAATGCATAAAAATTGAAGGATACAAAATACAATGTATATTTCATTATGTTTTAATTGCTTTACAATTTACATTCAAGTTTTGTAACAGTTACATATAATTATATATATCCACAAATAATGGTATAATGTATAATGATATAGTATTTATGTTTCATGAAACCTCAACATGCCCCTAAAAGAATTTCAACTTTAGCTGCTTTCACAATTGATAATAAAAAGCTCTTGCCCCAAAAACAAATGTTTATTATATATCAAGCAAAATCTCTTATGAATTGCAGTACTTTTACTACTGAATCATTTCTCTTGAAGATCTCCTGTGCATATATACAACAACAGAAGCCTAATTTTATAATAAAATAAAAGTGGACTACTTAATATTAAAGTGTCATTCTTCTTTCAATCCCTCCACAAAAGTTCACAGTGTCTCCCTGTCAAACTTATTACAAATATCTCTTGTATCATATAATCATGTTACATTTGAATTAGAAGTATGTAATTTTAATGTTTTGGACACACCACCTTTTATTGAAAATCAATGAATTGATGCTTGGTGGTGGTTACTTCAAATGTAAAATATCCTAATATTTGCCAAAACAGCTGTTAGGCCTACTCAAGCTTTCTTCATTTATTAGTTCTGAAACAAAAAATGGGGCCAAGCAATTGTCATTAAAAGCAGCCTAAATAGTGCTCTAAAAACAATATAAAAAATTTGTCAAATTTTCTGAAAAGTAAATGCTTTCCATTAACTGATTACAACTCTAACATACTTAACAGTAATCTATATTTTCTTAACTTTATTTATGGTATTTAGCCCAATGTTTGGACAATGTAATTTATTTATTTGAGCTAGAATAGGAGAGGTTTTTCATTGTGTTCTCCAATTTTGGACTTGGATGTCCCCTAGTAAATACTATTTTCAATTAATATAGCATTTTTATTAAGTACTATATAAATACATCACATTAACTTTATTTGTCAACATAAGTATTAAAGTAAATACAGTATATTAAACATTAAGAGATAATATTTATATGCTTACTATACATATGCATACTAGGAATATTATATGCAGTCATGAAAAAATTAAAGTACCCATTTCTCAAATATGGAAGTCATTGAGCATCTCTATTTCATCTATGGTTCATAGACTAGAAACACATTGTTATGCTGCTGGAGGTTACATTACATACTGGTGTTATTATATTCTGGAATTTGATTCATTGCTTACTTTTGAAACATTTTTATACATCAATTTTTTTAAATCAGGTACTATATTTTTTCTATGACTATATACATATGTATATATATATATACATTTTATTGTTATCTACATCTAAGAAGAAAATTTTCCCACTCATAATTTTACAGTTTTAATATTTTATATATCACTAAATATATATATTTTAAACAATTCTGTGTGATGTTTGTGTATTTTAATATACATATTTTTATTTTACTTATATCAGTACATAAAAATTATTATTAAATCCATAAATAATATACTGAAAGTTTATTATATTAAATTGTTAACTACCTACTAAACATCAATTCCTCTTGTTGTTTTTTATATAACAGAATTTTACCAGATGCATTTGTATCAATTCTAGCTAGTAAAACCTAAAAAATTTTTTTGGTGTTACATGCCGATTTTATAGGTTATACTGACCACATACTATAGCCATGAGCCCCATATGGTTCTGACTTTTTTGCTTAGTCAATAACATGCCTGTATATTAAAAGACTACAATCTGTCTGCTTTATGTATAGTTAATTATATGTCATGTATATTTTAGCAATTTGTGCAAGTTTTGTTACATTAAGAATAATACATTTATTTAAATACATATTACATTTAAAATAATTGAAATTAATTTTTTATATTTGTTTTCAGGAAATGGCGAATCATATTGTTCCTACAATAGCTCTTTCACAGGATGAGCATATTGAACTTTTAACTACTCTTACACAGATCTTTCCTCACTGTTCAGTCTCTATCATTCAATCAGCTATTCATAAGGTGATTTGGTTTTTTTCTTCAATTATGCTACACATACCTAACATTAAAAAATTAGTTTGTGTGTTTATTGTATTACATTGAAAAATTGATTTAAAAAATTACTTTTAATTTAATTTTTTAATATTAATTTAATTATCAAAATGAATTTAATTTACTTTTTTAATATAGCTTTCATGTGAAATTTGTTTTATTTTGATATGTTATTGTCAAGTTCAATGGTGACCAAAACTCAATCATCAATTACCTCAATAAACAACGTCAACCGGCTTCCTTCTTTCCGATTCAAAGTCCTGCACCTCGGTTGATGCCTGAATCAATGCCACTACATCCAAACAGAGTAAGCATATTTTGTAACTTTTAATTTTGCATTAGCATTTACCATTCATATAGGAGTTTATTGGATATTCTTTTGGTGGATAGTGGCTGCGCTTTGGATAGATTTTACAATTATTTTAAAATTACAAACCAATTAATTTAGAAAATTAATGCATGAATTGTTTGTTAATTTTTTAGCCAACCCATATATTTACACATATTATAGTATGTCTATTATTTGATTTAAAAAAAACTTAAAAGTATATATTATTTAATTCGATATATTAGGTATAAAAATCACTTTGAAGTCTTGCAACTGTCTATACATTGGGGAGTTACTTTGTCAACAATATATATTGAGATGATTGTTTAATATTCGTCTACTCATTTTCAGTATTCCGAAAATCGACGGTCCTCATCGCCGAACCCCTCCTCGGACATATGTGGTGGCCAGGTGATGCTCCAGTTGGATCTAAGGCCTGAAGTTCTTCCCGACGGGGACCAAATGTACAACTATCTACACACGGGCCAACGACCTAGTTATCAGCCCCCTGCACCACCAAGGAGGACTAGTGTTATCAAACGGAGTAGGTGTCCATGTACTATTATTTTCTCCCCTCAGATTATTCAAAATCGCAATAAAAATAATAAACCCTTAATACGGCAAGTGTCTATTTATTTCCATTTTATTCTCTAGTACCGGTTGACCGTCTAATTACAATGCAATTTAATAATGCTTTCTTTAAATTATATGCAGTATAATGTTGTACATATGAATATGACATTTTCACTATGAATTATAAACAAATAAAAACCCGAATAACCATTAAAAATTATTTCTGTTGGCTTCTGATTTTAAGAAATACCATTGGCGTTAACCTTCTATTTGGCTTTTAGGAAATGATTATTATAACAAACACTCAGTCCCAAAACAATTATGATAAACAATAATTAATCGTGTAAAGAAACATATATTTTATAATAAAAAGTATATATTCAATTACACATAACTTTTGCGCCTGATCGGCTAGACCTCCAATTATTTTATTTCAACTCTAATTCAGTGTTGTCAATTTCTAGATTTTTGATTTAATTAATCAAACATATTGCCAAGGGATTATTTGACACTTATATTCAAAATATCCTCTTTTCTATTAAAACTTTGAATATTAATTAACGATAAAATATATCGAACTTAACAACTTTGACATATTCTTAAAATCGTTAATCAATATTATAACATTTCTAATTGTTTCGAGACTTATATATTTCCTGTTTCACGTTGAAGTTATTCACTGTTATTAAATGTTTTTTGAAGAATACATCTAACTATGTATTAGAAAACAAGAAACGAATGTATACCTACACAGTTATTCATTTATTGTGACATTTCACGTTCCTCTGTTTTAGTTGAAACGCAGATGGAAAACCTGCAAGATCTTATAAAGGAAGTGGCTCGCTTGAAAAAGGTGAAATTCTCTTTAGATAGCGGCATCCGCTTAAAGGAAGAACTGAAATTAACACGGCAAACCAACCCATCGTTTCCCACGGTAAGTTATGGTGTTTCGTGTGGTATAATTTATATATTAGTGAATTAGTGTATACAGTATATATGCCCACTAATATGAAATTATTATTACTTTCCATTATTTGATTATAGAATTGAATTTTAGGAATAATTTTTTTTAAATCGATATACAAAATATTTAATTTCTTTTAAAGTTTACGCCGTCATAATAGTAATCAGTAAGCTCCAAAAAATAATCTTATATCAGAATGGATATATTAAGTTATTTTATTATTGAAAACAATTGTTAGCCTAAACACCTTTTGATACAAATAACATATTTAGCTCATTTTATGTTATGTATTTACGTTATCAAGTTCGCATTAAGGAATATGTAGGTACTGACAATTTCGAAGGTTTAGTTGGTTTTGAGTATTGCACAATACAGTTGGACACCAAATGGATGTGAGTTCCAATTTCTTCAGCTCTTGTTGTATCCATCACCCTCCTAAACAGGCGGCAGACCTGGCCACCGCTAAACAGCAGTGTGAACGTCTGCGCAAGTCACATGTCCCACCCCACATTCACCACTCGATCTCGACACCCGCCTTCCACCCCCAGCATCAGCAGAGGAACAACAGTCCCAGGAATGGATACTCCCCCGGCCCGGTGACCCCGTCCACCCCCCAGTGGCGCTCGATCCCCAATCCCAACAATGATGGTGGGTGTTGCCGGCATTCATAGTGGTTCTCTCTGTGGCGTGCTGATAATATATGTTGACAGCATGCTATTTCACGTGTTTTACACATCTAGTAACATTAATTGTAAGCTTCACACACTAAATTTTCGCAATAAAATGATGAACCAGTGCTACTGTTATTTATTGATGCATTAAACAAATCGTCATTTTTCTTATAGAACTTATTGTGCATTTTTTATATTAACGACTTTACAATTATTACTATATGTTAGTTTTACTTATTTCTACTGACTTTGATAATCTGTATAAATTGTCGAAATTATAATATTTTGCATGTATATTTTATTTCAATATAAGACAGTTACTGAATGTTCCTAATGTAAATTGACAAAAAATAATACGCGAAATAACTATAAAATCACTCAATCAACCAATTTTCTAGAAATCGTATTAAAGAACTTACGCTCAGAAAAATGAACAGGATTCTGACGTAGAAATACATTTTCAATCTTCTATATATTAATTGAGCAAGAGATTGTTTTATTGATTTTTAATATTCGCTGCAATAGATTTATGCACAATATGTTTTAGATACAATCAATTTATTTACTGAATTTGAAAATTACATAGTTAACGTTAAATAAATACGATAAACTAACTTAACCTATAAATTTAATGATAACTATTTGCCTGCAGGCTTAATATGGTTCACTTATCTTACATTTAATAAATTCTAACTAATTCCAGAGATATTAATTATATTTATACTTCAAATTACTTTAACTCAAGCATAAAAATTATTTTGCAATATGTTTGGGTCATTGAAACCTAAAAAATACTCTTTTTGGCGTTACACTTGTTTTTGGTTTATATTTGTAATAAAAACTTGATTCTATTTAAATTTGCAGCCAATAATCTATGAAGGAGTATTTCTAATAATTCGCTGAAAAAACTTTTGTTTCAATAATAATTTTGTTAATGTTTCGAACATAATTGATGAAAACGTGAATAATATTTTATCAGGTTAACAGTTAACTCATAAATCCAAAAAATAAAGTCAATTTATTAATTTCAATGATGTTTTAATCAAACTTTTTAAAATCTTTTTTCAAATAATAAATTTCAAAATTTTTATCGTTTGATTTCAGGTATTTCTAAAAAAACTTATTGTTTCCCTTCGTTCTCATGTTGTCTCGCTAGAAGGAAACATTAATTCTATTTTTGCTAATTATGCATTTTAGCTTTTTCAGCTAAATATATTATACCTAAGCAGAAAAAACCCCTTATAAAATCTATTTTTATGAAAAATTTCTTTACTAGTAAACTTATTGATTTAATTTTTTCACAAAAAACCTATTCATTCTCTTTTACCCAATAAACTTTTTTATAATGAAACTCCTAACCTTTTTTATGTTTATTCTAAACCCATTAGTACTTCTATTTTTAATTACAACTCTGTTCTTAAAAAT